>PVIR01001074.1:0-138044 GCA_004026965.1 Petromus typicus | reverse complement strand
GACTATGACACTGGGTATTGTGTTTTGCTCAAAATTCTGTTGTGGCTTCCTATAGGCTGCTATAAATGTCAAGTTCTTCACCATGGGTCTGCAGGGCCAGGGGTGGATTTCCACTGACTCACTCTCCAGCCTTCACACTCCTCTTTATCCTCTGTCTCCTACCAGGTCCTTTCACTTCTTACAGTGCTGGGGAAGAGGACTGTGCTTACTTGAGGGTGGGCACAACCATTGACTGTGATATAGAAAGAAGAAAAGAGTAGAACTTTCACTGTTAATTATTTTTCTCTTAATATTTATATTTATATGTATTATATGTAATATATTATAATATATAATATATTATAAAATAATATATACTATATAAAATATATGTATATTTGTTAATATATCTAATTATACATACTATGGGTTATAGTGTGATATTTCAAAACATGTGTATAGCAAATCAGGGTAATTAACATTTTTTTTTTTAACCATTTCTTTGTGTTTAAAGATTCTGAGCTCTTTTCTTGTAGACCTTCATAAAATAAATAATAGGTTTTGTGAACTATTTCCTTATGTTTTTTTTTGTTGTTGTTGTTGCTGTTATTTGTTTTCAGAATTTTTGTGAAATTGTTCTTTTTGTCAGGAGGACTTTAACTGACATCTGTGTAGATAGAGAAGCCTTCCTTGACTATTCAGCAAATGCTCATTTTTATGAGATACTTTAAAAAAGTAGTATCAGTGTAGAATGGTGTATTTTTTTGCTAGAACATTGTTTGTTTCTATCAGGGTAGAGATTGCTATGTAGGTTTTTACACAGTGGTGCATATAGCAGCCATTCACAAAAAATATTCTTGAATGAATAAATTGAGAGGCCTATATATCATCATTTGACTGTGACTTCTGTCTCTTCCATATTATTGCTTCTGCTGTTCTTCCAACATATATCTACATCATCGGCCTACACATTTCACTTTTAGTCCAGGCTCTGGGTCCTCTCATGATTTATGGCCCTCATTTAGTAGACTGGCTTGTTTGGACAGACTCCTATTCACACATTGTCCAGACACTGATTCACACTGCTCCCTGGAGGAGGAGCTGCCACAGCACTGGGACTTTGCATCACAGGGCGTGAAGACTTACATTTCCATTAGACTTTGAATGACTGCATTCTGTACACAACAAATCAGTCTTTATTTACTTAATTGTGCATTTATTTATTCAAGCACATTAGCACCTTAGCTCAAATTGCTACATATAAACCTTTGGGAGCATCAGAAAGTCTCCTTTTGTTCCACTAGAATTGGTGCTTCAATTTTATTTGTGCATCAACACTCCAGCCAATTACCCTGGGAACTGTCAGTTGTGTTTGTAACAGTGTGGACTGAAAGCAAACCTCCAAATGCTAGCCAGATGGGGCACAATTTATTTCAACAGTAAACTTAATTTAACTTAAATTTTGGCTGTTCTTCTTTCTGAAGTAGGCATAGTTTTGCGACATCATTTTCATGACATGTGGAATTTCCCATGCTCTGGGAACTGGAACATATGTATCAACTAAAGTACTTTCTCAAATCCTCCCCTGTTAGCAACCCCTCAACTGTCTGGTCCTCTGATAGAGCTCTGCTGTTTTTTAAGGCCTGAGCAGCACAAGCACCGGAAGGGAATTTGAAACAATGCTCTCTAGCTGTTCACTGGGCTCCTCCTCCTTCCTCAGGAAATCCATTGGCTTTCCTCCTCTTTCTAAAATCTTTATTTTTTAATGGAAATTCGTTATCTTTGAATGGCATTTTTAAAAGTAAACTCATTAGTGTTTGATAATAGAGAGCCATAATATTTTTTCTAGACTATAAAAGAAAACACACTTAAAGACAATTTTAAAATGTTAAACTCACCCGTCATTTCTAATATTTTTACCCCTTTCTACTTGGTTGCTTCAATGGGAAGTTCTCCAGATAATATTTTTTATACAAATAATTTTGTATTCTTATTATGTTTCATGTTATTAACAATTTATCATAAAAGTGATTTTTATTGTTTTTAAATATTCTTTTGCATGCATACATGGTTATTTTATTCTCTGATATTGGACATGTAAGGTATTTATGAATCATTCCACAATTCTTTTTGTATCTGTGTATCTTAAATTCTGTACACATGAGATTATTTCCTTAGAACAGAGGCATAGAAATGGTATCACATATTAAAGGATATGAACATCCTAGAGACTTTTGAATTGCATTGTTAAATTGCTTTTCAGAAGTGTTGAAATAATTTACACTCCAACTGAAATGTGTGTCTAAATTCTCTTGTCTGCACTATTGTATATTTTAAAATGGATTAAAAACAGTAACTTGTTATTTTAGCTATGAGTATTTTGACTGAGGATACGTGTCAGATCTTAGTCTCCTTTGAACCCATGTTATTGGTTCATATGACTTACCTGTAAGATATTAGCCTTGTCTTTCCTCCCTCAGGATGTTTGCAGCTTAGTAGCCTTTATAATAAATTTCAGTTCTAAAATTCCAAGATTCTATTAAAAAGCAATATAATAGCAAACCTAACAAAATGTTACAATGTAGATACACAGGCATTTATTCCAAGAGTGTCTTCCCTCTTCCTTATGTACCTGCTTCTGTTTGGCTGGACTGAAACTCTGTACAGTAGCAGATACACAAATGTCCATTCCTTTTAAATCACTAGTGTATCTCTCTGTGTTTCTGTTTATACATATATCCACATATCAGTGTATACAGACATATATATTGGTGTGTATATATCTCTATCCAGTGAAAATAAAGCAGATTGTACAATTCTCACAGCTGTTTTGAATTTAGTGTGCACAGAACTTCATAAAAGATAGGATAAAATCAATCTGATTGAGAAATTCGTGGGAAGATAAATTTGCTACATAATGTACATTCCAGATAGAAAAATTTTTCTATTACTCATGAATAAACCAAATTTTGAAACTTTAAATATTTCAGAAAATTGCTGATTACAGTTAATTTTTTCTCTAGGGGAATATTTATTGGTAGGAACTAGAAGAAATATGAATAAGTCTGCTTGTAAACAAACACAAAATTGGTTGCCAAGTTTTTTTTAAACATGATGCAACAATGAAAATTTGAATGAAATATGCAAAGAATTAATTTCACTTTACACTGACACAATTGTGGTATTTCCTTTGTTTTTAATTCTGTATGTTGGTTCTTAATCCAAAACCAAAATAGTGATGCAATGCTTGGACATATCTTTAACATCTTACTGGTTCTTACAAATAAACTTCTAGTAATCCCACCCGTTTCTCATTCTGCTATACTTCTTCATCACCTGATACTGAATTTTACATTACACATTTTTTTTCATTAGTGAACTTGTTACTTGCTTGTACCTTGAATTTACTTTTATTGGCATGATTCCTTCCTTGATAACAAGACAAGGGGGAAAGAAGGCTTGAGAAATGTTGGTTAAATGATACCAAGTTATAGTCAGATAAAGGAGATAAGTTCTTGTTTGCCATTGTACAATAGAGAGACTACAGATACTAATATTGTACTACATATTTCAAAAAAGCTAGAAGATTTTAATGATTTTATCACAAATAAGAAGGAATGATAGATGTTTGATTATAAGGGAAGGAAAGGGGGAGAAAGGCCAACTACTCCAAGGCAATCCCGAATCTTAGTTAACCTGCCCAAGAGGAGAAGTATTTACCTTCTGCTGTAGAAATGTGGACTGTGTCATGGCAGTTTCAAAGCTGTGGGCACCGCCTGCTTCGGTCTTGTCCCACAAGGCCCTCAGGAGCTGCACAGAATGACTCTGTATAGACAGGGGTTCAGGAAACAGGCTCTGAATGGGCAATAAGAAGAGAGATATAACATTATGGCTGGGCCTCCTAGTACTGTTTGATGGGTTCTAAGGCACTAAAGAGCTATAGTTGAACTTTAACATAATTTAAATTTAAATGAAACAATAGATTGTTCTTGAAGAATAAGCATATAATGTATTTCAGGCTTTTCCTTTTTTTTAAATAGAAAATTTTCAAGTCAGTTTTTCTGGTTTAGATTCAAAATGTCCCCCAATGTCTCCTGTTTGGAGATGGGCCTGATAGGAAGGTGTGGGGCTACTGGAGACATGACTGGGAGGGAATACTCTGGTCCCCAGAGCCTCCCCTCTCTCTCTGCTTCCTGGATGCCATGAGGGGAACAACCGTCTTCTTCCTGACCTTGAGGCCAACAACCATAGACTGAATCCTTGGACAATTATGAGCCAGAACAAACTTCCTCACCATTAGTTGTGAGTGTTGAGTATTTTGTCCCAGGGCTGAGAAAGTGACTGATACAGCAGTTGATATTGATCTTTATGAATATAACTAAACTTTGCAATGCGATGTTTTTCTTGATGGTTTCCAAAGAACTTTGCTTTACTAGAAAGTAGTTCATATAATATTTATATTTATTTCAGTAAAGATCTTAGAATTAAGGTATAAAATAAAAATCAGAGTGAAAAATACAAGTCTTTAGACTGAACAGATTATGAAGAATATATATCCAATTACTAATATTTAATTATGTAAATGTGCAAATGTGAAACGGTGTGAGTGAACATGTGGAAAAAACTATAAAAAATTTTTCCTCCTAAAGGCATAATGGGTGAATATTCTTAAACCTTCAAGATATTTTATTTAATTATTGGGCAAATGGATTATTGATGTAAAGAAAGTTACATTTATATAAATTTGACTGAAATCAATGAATATCAAATTTTCAAAGTAAAGGATAAATTATTCCTTTAAATTTTCTTTTTTAAAAAAATTTTTATTTATTTATTTATTTTTTTTGAGACAGAGCCTTGCTTTGTGGTTCAGGCTGGCCCTGAGCTCAGCCTAAAGCTCACATCACAGCAATCCTCCTGCCTCTGCCTCTTAAGTGCTGGGACTACAGGCGTGAGCCACCATGCCCGGCACTGTGGTATGTGGTACTGGTTGCTGCTGGGTGTGAGTCTCCACGCCCAGGATGGTATGTGGTTAACCAGGGATCGAACCTGGGTCCTTGCGCTTGCAGGACAGGCCCCGGAACCACTGAGCTAACTCCCCAGCCTGAAAGGAGCAATTTTATAAAAGCATATAGAACATCAGTAAGAGGTGCAACATATCATTTATTTACATATAATTCTTTATGTATGACAGAATATATAATAATTGATTTATAAAATCATATTTTCTCTCTTAATGACTGTCCAAACATTGAAGTCTGAGACCTTCTACATGATCCGTGTGTGTAAAATTTCTATTTAGTAAATCAGAATTAATATATATCTTTTCTGAAAATAACTCATTATCACTAAATAATCCATTTCTAATACTAAGTGGGAAAAGGTAGAGTATCTGGAACCCCACGTAAGTGGCTGACAGATTTAAAAATTTTATGAACCAGAAACACATTGATTTGTGCAACTCATATTGTGAACACATGTGGGAGTTTTAAAGTTATTATCAGAACGTTATGCAGCACATCATTTTTTAAAAATCTTTATTGGTACATTGCATATACGCATCATGATTGCACTCCATAATGAGGATTTGTACTAGTATAAGACACAATTTAATTCTCATTTTTTCCCATAGCCCTACCCACCCTACCGCCCCCCTATATACATAAAATTTGTTTCCTTACTTTTTTGTTATACTCTCATTATTTTTCCCCCTTCATCCTATTTTACTTTGAGCATTTTCTATTTCACAATATATAACATACAATTCTAGGACTCATTTTATATTGTACATTTGCACTTTCTGGTTTTTTTCCATCATGACCTCTCTTCTACCTTTTCCCTTCTTTTATATTTCAACACATATGCAGTGGTTAAAATATCACTTTATCAGAGATCTGATAATCTGAGTTCTGCCTTTGTGTTTTCTTATGTATAAAAATTATGTCTAAGATCTCTTTGATTTTTACTTTCTAATCTACACTTACATTTTATGTGAAAGTTAATACATCTAGAAGAAGATGAAGTTCCTTATTACTAAATTAAAGGTTCTTTTTAAACTTACTTTCACTATGTACATATATTTAATAGAAAAAAAGTTGCATTCCAGCATCTTAACAGTGTCAAAAGTTCTATACTTCTAGTAAAATTAACTGGAGTATAAAAGTAGAAACCTTATTTCAGATAAATAAAATTCTAGGAACCTAGCTTTATAAAAAATAAGCCATTCCCCCAAATAACCTGTTTTGGTTCTTCTTTAACAAAGGTATTTTCCCTTGCACTTTTCTTTAGTAAAGCTATGGATGTTTAAAATAATAATTGGTTTGGACCCAATTAATATTCTAGGGTCTTTTCTAAGCAAACTGTCTTAAGATATAGCAAATTCATACTAATAATCATTAGTAAAATGTATACATGTTACTGTGACCTACACATTATCTCAGCTGAAGAATTGATTCAATAAAGATGATTATGACATCACTCCCCACCAGCTCATTCAGGAGGCTGGTGAACTTAGATTGAACACACCTGCTGAAAGAGAAACATGATCTGGATCCATGGCTGAGGCTCTTGGCTGATGAGAATGAAACTGGACTTACTGTACAGGCAGTAATGGCCCTTCAGGGAGCACGTGAAAAACAGCTTTGCTACACAACTTCTCACAGTACCTGGAAACAAACACACATAGAACTAAACATTAATTTCTTCCCAGAGTTACACCTTCTGCTCCAAGTAAATACCTTCAGAAATCATTCTTTAGATTCTGGATTGTGAGCTCCAAACACCTATGTCTTTGGGACTGGATCCATTTTGTGGGGAAGGCAAATTTAAATGAAGATGTTTTGAATAGATTGTATTGTATTCTATTCATTTCCCCCCTACTTTAATTAACAGTTTGTGAAGGATCTTTAAGCAATAGTTGTGGAAGAAAAAACTCTCCCTAATAAAAGGGAGATTTCACATCATCTTCATCTGATTGGGCACCTCAAAGTGATAACTTGAGAAGAATATGCAATGGAGGGAGGAAACTGAGGCATTTTCTGGGCACTGAAAATTGTGTCATGAATTATAGACACCGCTCCCTTGATTATGCAGGAGAGAGAGAGAGAGAGACAGAGAGACAGAGAGAGAGAGAGAGAGAAACTTGAAAGTAACTCTGGCCTGAACTAGCCTGGTCTGGTCTGAAAGGTTCATCTCACGTTGAAAATCTTTAGTGAGGAGACTTAATGGCATCATTCTATAGAGAGAGTAATGAAGTAATCAAGTAAATGAAATGGGTTGGTGATATAAAGCAGAGGTGGTGAGGAACCATATCTAAAAATGATCAATAATGAACAAATGTCAATATGGATTGAGAATATATGTACTAGGCAGTGTGGTGGGTGCTGGGTAATAGTTGTCACTAAGTGACTTGCATATTTACATGCTTGATTCCATTTAATTTATGCAATCCTATAAGATAAAGTATTATTTCTATTTCTACAAAGTCATCCTGCTTTGTTCACTACTGCAGTTTTGACACCTGTTAAACAAATAATAAATAGGTAAATAGTGTCTGGATAGATGAAAGATGAATGATGTCCAGGGATCCAGAAAACACTGCTAGAGCTGGGTATCCTGTGGCAGAGTCAGGATTTGAATTCAGCAGGGCTGTTTTTATCTTAGGCACTACTATGCTGGGGACTTTTAAAACTTGTTAAATCAGGCTGAGGATTAGCTTAGTGGTTCAGCACCTGTCTTGCTAATGTAAGGTCCTAAGTGTGGTCCCCAGCACTAAAATATGAATAAAATTTGTTGAATCATGTTTACAGCTCATAAGAATTTACTAATCTGATGTTTTAAATGAATTATTTTGAAAATTAACAGACTCATTATGCCCTACTCTTTTTTTGAGACAGGGTCTTACGTTTGTAGTTCAGACTGGCCCTAAGCTCACTATGTAACCCTGGCTGGCCTCAAACTCACAGCAATCCTCCTGCCTCTGCCTCCCAAGTGCTGGGATTATAGAGGTTAGCTACCACACCCAGCATTGTGGTGTGTGTGGTACTGGTTGCTGATGAGCATGAGTCACCATGTCCAGCACTGTGGTATGTAGTTACCAGGGACCTTGTGGAACTCAGAACCTTGTGCTTACAAGGCAGATGCTGGAACTACTGAGCTAAATCCCTGGCCCATGCCCTGCTCTTAAAAGTAGAAATGAATCAGAATTTCTTCAGAGTTGATGAGGATTTTAATACAAGTGAAAAAGTCAGTTACCATATAACACAGTGCATTGAAGTTGATGATCTCAATTATTTTGTTATAGTGGGTAAGGGAAAGTAAAGAAGGGAAAGAAGAAATCTGATAGTTTTAAGAAAAGAAAATAGAGCAAGGATTTAGCTCAGTGGTTCTGGTGCCTGCCTTGCAAGCACAAGGTCCTGTCTACAGCCTGAACCTGTCCAGCCTGCACTACAAAGCAAGATCCTGTCTCAAAAATCTTAAGAAAAAAAAACAAACAAAAAGGAAATATAGCTTCAAGTGAGGGTTGTAGGGAGGACAGAGGAAAAAATATGAAAACCAAGATGTGTCATGTAATGGTAAAACTCTCAATGTTGAATGTGATCATAATGTATATATAAAATGTACCAATAAAATGAATTAAAAAATAAAACAAAACACAATGCTTAGTGGAAGAAACCAGACCAAAAACCAAAAACACAAAGCCAAAAACAAAACCCCCCTAAAAACAAAAGCTGGACTAATACAATTGTAATTAACATTTTTGGAGCTGGTCATCTGAAAAACTAAATTTAAATTAATTTATGCTAAAGAAACAGGAAACCAAGAATTCCATAAGAATATGAAGATGAAAATAATATTTGAACTAAATCTAAACATAATTATATACATTAAGACAGTAATAATGGTTTACTCCAACAGAAAGTTTCTACAGGGAACAGATTCTTTTCTAATGGCTCTGAATTTTAGGGTTTTGCCATGAAAAAATTTCTTCTTTTTCCTTCTCCTAAATATTTATCTCACTTTCTTATTTTGAAAATAAATATTTATTAAATTTATTTCATTAATCCTGAATCTACTAGCTTTTATTCACAAACCTCAGGAGGTTCACATAAGATGGTTATCACATAAGATGGTTAAAACAGTAGGAGAGGGAGATCTTTCACTTAGAAATATATACATTAGCTATAAAAATAAATCAATTTTGTTATATTAGCCTTCTGTTAATGCTTTAAGTAAACCTGGTGTATAGACAGCTTTCTTATTTTAGAAAAATTTCCCACAGCCTCAAAATTCAGTTGCTAATCTTTTTCTGTAAGTTTTTCTCTGGTTTATTCCATAGTCCCAAATAATAGGCATGCTATAATAGTTGTTGGATGAATGGATAAATGAATGAATGAATGCCAGACACTGTACTCACAGCAGTTGGAGCCACAGGGTACCTTGCTTTTGCAAAGCTTATATCCAAATGGGAGACAATCTGCAAACTGATTACAAATTACTTTAAGTTCATGAGAGAACAGAGGAGTACACAACTAAACTGCTCAGAGACATGAGCAAGACATTCAGATTTTGAAGGAAGGGAGCAAATGCTTGAGGTGGGGTTTGAAAAATGGTCAAGATTTTGACTTTGGAAAAATAATTTTAAATATAGATAATCCTAGAAAATACTGTATAAGACATAAATTTCAAGTTAATTGCAGGTGATATGTTTAATA
Organism: Petromus typicus; assembly: GCA_004026965.1. Lineage (NCBI taxonomy): Eukaryota > Metazoa > Chordata > Mammalia > Rodentia > Petromuridae > Petromus > Petromus typicus. The sequence continues at coordinate 128,352 of PVIR01001074.1, read as the reverse complement.
TATCTGGATGATTAAACTAGATTTTTTACTTTTATGATAGATGTTTAAAGGGTGATTTTTCTAGGCTAAATGTTGAAGAGAGAGGTCATACATATAGAATATTTTCTGTTTCACAAAAACTGATAGTTAAACTTCACTTTTGGTAGAATGCGGCTTCTTTTCCTAAAGATCTCAAGAGTTCATTTGCCCTTTACAAAGACTGAACTTGATACGGTATCAATAATTATTAAATATAATGTATTGTATGCTAAAATATTCAAAATATATTCCTTATATGGATGAATAAATTCAAAGACATGACACCCAAATGCAAGAATGTTTGGTCTTCTTTTTGAATGAAAATTTTTATGGGTCTTGGAATTCTTTTTTCCTTTGCATTTATGTTCCTTAGGGAGACTGGCCTGTAGTTCTCTTTTTTGGCTGGATCCTTCTTTGGTTTGGGTATCAGGGTAATGCTCGCTTCCAAGAATGAATTTGGGAGTAGTGCTTCCCCTTCAATTTCATTAAAGAGGTCTTCTTTAAATTTTGCATAATTCAGCAGTGAATCCATCAGGCCGTGGGCTTTTCTCTGTGGTAGTTTTTAATTATACCTTCAATATCAATGGATGGTAATGGTTTATTTAGAATTTTTATATCTTCTTGATTTAGCTTTTGTAGTTCATATGTATCTAAGTATTTTCCATTTCTTCTGTTTGTTCTATCTTATTAAAGTACAGATTCTCAAAGTAGATATTATGATCCGCTGGATTTCTGTATATCTATTGTGATTTCATGCTTTCATTCCTAATTGCATGGGTATCTGTTTGAATCTGTTTCATATGTTATATTTCTATCTTAAGTTGGGCATTCATGGATTCCTTCATTTTCTTAAGTTTCTCTATTTTTAAAAAAATATATATGTGCTCTAGAGTTGCTAGCAGTGTTCTTCATTATGGTCACCATCTCTGTAATTATCTGTGAATTATTCCTGTTTGATGTTTTTCTAGAGCCTTATTAATGTGCTTTGTTACTTCTGCTGTTACCCCTTCAGAGAATCCAGGTGAGTGGCTTTTGAATTGTTCCACCTCAGTGTCCCTTGGATTTGTCCTTGGTGAGTTGAAAGTCTAGGGTTGCACCTTGCTTCCATGTTTTCTCATTTTGTGTTTATTTTAGTTTAATTCTTGAGTTGGTGCTTGCAAATTGCTTATGGCAGGTAGCTTTATTGATAATACTGAAAACCTTAAGAAATGAGTACTCATAGATGTCTTCCAGGGGTAACTGGAAGGTCCTGAGTTCAATCGCTGGTAACCACATACAACAATGCTGGGCATGGAAGCTCACGCCTGTAATCCCAGCACTTGGGAGGCAGAGGCAGGAGGATTGCTGTGAGTTCCAAGCTTAGTTGGCCCTTCTCCAAGATAATGACTGGCCAATTGCCCTCTCCTCTGGGACATCCGAACCCAAATAGCTCACAGCTACTGCCATCCACTGTGTCCACTGCTCTACTCTACTGGTGTGTTTCTCTGTGGAGGTCTAGGGTTGTCAGTAGTCACCATGCACCTGCAGGTTCAAGTTGACCATCCAGACAATGAGTCAGGGCTCAGAGAGAAAGCACTGCCACCTCCTCCCCCTTCTGCTTTGAGGAATTGCTCTCTGCTCTCCCCAGGGGGTTCAGTTTGCACCTCAGCTCCTCTCTAGGTCCCAGGGATCCACTTCTCTCCTTCTTTTCCTCATATTGCTATACTCCAGTGTCTGGACACCAAATCTCAGAGAGGCTGATTTTCTGCTGTTCACTACTGTTATCATCCTGGAACTCTTAGAAGGCCATTGTAAAGCATGTAGGTTTATACATGATCAGTATAATTTTTCACTATATTGACCCAGATCACCTAGCTAGCACAGGGTTTGTGAAGTTTCTGTACTATAAATTTACCCTTTTTCCACTTTCCACACTGGACTCTGGAAGGAATTCACTATGGATAACCATTAATTAAGAAGTGTTCCTTGAGGACATACTCATAAGTGAAATAAATAGGACATGTATCATTTCTCTGGTAGGAGAAACTGAAGGGGTAGATGAGTTCTAAAATGTATGACAGGTAGAGTGAAATAGGAAGAAACTGTTCAAAAGGAAAAAGGAAAAGGGGGTGGGGTTAAGTAAAGAAGGGAAAAAAGGTTTGATGGTAAAAAAAAAGAAAACAAAGCTTAAGAATATAAAGGGTAGGGGTTACAGGGAGGGCAGGGGAATGGGAAAAATGAGAAACAAGATGTGTAATGTACTGCTACAAATTATCAATGTTGTGTTTAATGTGATCATAATGTAAATATAAAATGCATCAATGAACTCCATTAAAAAGAAGTGTACTGGGCCAGGGATTTAGCTCAGTGGTTCTGGCACCTGTCATACAAGCACGAGGTCCAAGGTTTGATCCCCGATAACCACATACAACAATACCAGGCATGGTGACTCATGCCCACCAGCAATCAGAACCACATACCACAGTGCCAGGCATGGTGGCTCAGCCTGTGATCCCAGCACTCAGGAGGCAGAGGCAGGAGGATTGCTGTGAGTTTGAGGTTGGCCTTGGCTACATAGTGAGCTCAGGATCATCCTGAACTACAAAATGAGACCCTGTCTCAAAAAATTTTTTTGAAAAGAAAAAAAATCATTGGAAATTCTAAATAAAGAAAAACTATGATTAAAAAACAAAAGTCAGACTTCACTTTGTATGTGTATACATCTATGTGTGTTTATGTGTTTGAAAAATGGGTGTGCCTTGAGGTCAAAATCTTTAAGTTAATTAGGTACACAAACTTAAATATCACATGATTATCTCTGATATGAGAAACCCAAAATCTAAATGAAATGCAAAGTAAAAGAAACTAGAAAATATTGATATAGAACAGTAGCATATGGGAAGGGAATGGAGAGAGACGCAGGGAAGAGGTAGGGAGGGGAGGGAATGAGATCGAAGTAAGGAGAGTGATTACGAAGTGCTATACACATAAGTCCTTGCAAGGTACATGATAATCACATTCTACAAATGTGCATAAAACATACCCATGATCCAAGAGATTTGGGGGAAAGTAGATTGAAAAATAATTAAGTAATGTCATGTTTATATACCAACTCCCTATGATGAATGTAATCATTATGTACTGCAAACATATACCAATAAGAAAAACATTTTAAAAATATACTAGAGAAAACTAATATATGGGAAAGAGAATATATTTTTAACAAATCATTTTTTTATATTTAACTTAAGTACTATTTAATCCTTATAATTACTATTTATATTTTTAATTAAGTTAAACAGTTCAAGAGCCACGTGATCTAATAGAGCAACATGTACACCTAGAATTTGGCCATACATTCATTAAAATATAAGACCTGAGTTCTGCTCATGAGTCCAAACTCCTTCCTTCAAAGTTACGTTCTCTGAGATACTTGAGTCTGCTTCCCCATTTATCTGTAACTTCGACCGTGACATTTTGGGCAATCCAATATAAATTGCCAGTGTCTTTCACAAAATCGTGCAAGATGTCTATTCCTAGGAATATGGTCAAAGGCGTTAATTTCTGTGCAATAATTACATAGTCACAGGGATTGAAGAGTGGACCTTGTGTTTGCCAGGCAGGAATGGCACCACGGAGCTACCTTCTTAGCCCTGGTGGCAATTCTATAAAGAAAAGTTTTTCCAAGTCTTGTGTAAAATGATTTCTTTAATCCTCAAATGCTATAGGAAGGAAAGCCAGGATTCTTAACTCAGAGGAAAAGTCAAATTAGTAAGTTTAGCATTCCTTGGGAGTGGGGGGTGGAACCAGAAGAAGGAGGGCATAGTAAACACTGTAGTGCTTAGGACAGATGCTCTGCTATCAGTTGATAAGTGTATCTATTTTTCTAAATATATATTTCAGAACTGAGAACTTTTACTCTTCTTGGAAAACTAGATACTTCTAAAGCATCTCCTAGAGTGGGAATTTATGTCTAATATACATTCATATATTTTTATTTGAGATAAATGCTTTCTAGGAATAAAAATGGAATATGGTTTTGATTTTTAAATAACTAGTAAAAAGACTGAAGAATTTGCTTTTATTCTGAAAAAATAAAAACAAGTTAGCTCTTATATTGAATTCCTCACTAAATTTTTAGTTTGAATATTCTCTTTCAGCTAAATCTGTGTCATATATATGTATATGTATTTGGCTTGTTTCCCAGGGTTTTCCACTGAGTCAGTATTCTTCATATGTAAACTATATTTTCAGAATGATTTATAAAAACTCAAATACTGGGATATATTTTCTGAAATTGCTAGACAGAAAGTATTCATCCTGTGTGAATAAACAAATCCTGGTGTGGCATCTTGAAGGACCTAAAAAAAGGATTTAATTTTCATTCTGTACCAGGGTGTAAGTATAACAAATTAAATTTAACCCTTGTCAAATAGGTTTTCTTATGCTCATTTCCCTGAAGCGGAAATCTCAAAATGAAACTTTCAGGAAGCAATTGAGTTGGGACTTAAACTCAGTACACAAACTGAGTGATAAAATAGAACTGATAGAACTACCTTGACAAGGAAATGGGATGTAGTGGAAAAATCATTGGCTGGAGAGCCAGACAATCAGGGTGTTAGTGGATGAACTGTGCTAATTCTTTTCTCTATCCTCTGCTTTCTATCTTTTTGTAAAAAATAAATTTTAAAATTTAATTTTATTGCTACCTTTTATACATACATTATGATTGCATTCAACATTGAGAATATGTACCTGTACATGACACATGTTGATTCTCATTTTTCCCATTCCCCTGCCCTCCCTATCATCCCTCTATGCAAAAACTTTGTTTCCTTAATATTTCCTATCAAATTTTTTCTTCCCTTTCTTGTGAAAAATATTTTCATTGTCTTAGGGATTGAACACAGGGCCTTGTACATGCAGCGTGAGTACTCCACCAACTGAGCTATATCCTCTCTAGTCCTCTGTTTTCTTATCTATAAAATCGGGTCAAACCAAAGGGTGACCTAGAATGAAAACACAAGTTGATTATTAGATTTGTTTGTATTTATCATGTTCCTCTAGGACTGTAATCTCCATGAAGGTAAGGCTTTTAATGGAATTAAGTTATGTAAAACATAAAAATGCTGATGTAATTTATGTGTCATCTGGGTGACATTAATTGTATTCATGCTATTGTGCAACCATTACCACACTCCAGCTCTAGAATTCATCTTTCCCAGCTGAAACACTGTATCTATTAAACATTAACCTGTCAATAATCCCTTCCTTCAGTCCTGTACAATCACCATTTTATTTTCTGGCTCTGAATTTGACCTTTCTATGTACCTCATATAAATGAAATCAAATGTACATTTCTGGTGTATTTCACATAGCTTATCTTCAAGTTTCACCATGTATATCATGTCATAGAATTTTGTTTCTCTTTAAGGCAAAATTATTTTTCATTGTATACACTTGTCACATACTGCTTATTCATTTACTTGCTCAGAACATTTGGATTGTTTCTAACTTTTGGCTACTATGAAGTGATGCAGTTATAAACATAAATACACTAAGGTCTTTGAGGCTCTGATTTAAATTATTTTTGGCTCACACCCAGAAGAGTACTTATTGGATTATAGGATAATTCTATATTTTTTTGAGGAATGTTCATATCAGACTATTCTGGCTGGAGAGCCAGTTCTTAAGAACTGACACATAATAATTATATTTATTTATGGGGCACATAAATAAAGAGGAACAATTTTTTTGTTTTGTTTTCAATGCAGGTAATTGAATCAAGGGCCTCAGACATGTTAAGCAAGCATCTTATTGTTGAGCTACATCTCTAGCCCTAGACTAAACTTTATCTCTAATGTCTGGGATTTGACGAGGACTACAGAGGCTGGGGAAGAAATGCATCTGATGATTGCCCGGAGCAGAGTTGAAAATCTGCCCAGGGCTACAAGACCTAGCTCTCAGTTTTCAGAAAAGGACAAGGAGTAACAGACTCTGTGGATGTAGTTTTTTTTCCTTCTACCTGACATGAGCCAAATATGATCTTTTGAAGACATTTTTTCAGTCTCCTATTTAACTCTCTTTTGATGGATTAAATACATGGATCATAATTCAAACTACAGAGTGAATATATTTCAGGGACATCAATGCTTTCCCACTGCTACAACGAAGCAGCAGCCTCTGCCCTGTACCCATGGATATCACCTTCGGTACTTAAGCACAAGAGGTAGTGAGAGAAAGAAGTTTTATTCAAATGAGTAATCTTTCTAAAAGCACTATTCAGGCAATCAGATGAGAATGACTTTAAGTGGTGATTCTTAATTCCCTCCTTCACCAGTGGTTGGTTGTTGCTTATGACTATAATCAGCTCTAGGCAAACTGATGGTTTATTTTCTCTGTAGATGAGTTGTAACAAAATTAATTTATATACAATTGTAAAGTAAGTTGAAACAGAATTATAAAGTCTAAAACTACAGTGAACAAAACGACTTCAGTGGAGAAAGAAATCTTGTTCTAGTAAGAAATTATGGAGTTTAAGGTGTACTGACAAGAGTCAAGTAGGAAAAACTAGAGAGTGCGGGGACCAGCTAAAGGAGTACATTGGGCATCACATGCAACAATGAAATTTAATCACTCAGTGGCAGGTGGTGTCTCATGGTGCATATGTACAATAGTTCAAACTCACTCTTTCTTTCTTTCTTTCTTTCTTTCTTTCTTTCTTTCTTTCTTTTTTTCTTTCTTTTGTTCTTTCTTCTTCCTTTCTTTTCCTCTTCCATTCTTTCTTTCTGAGACAGAGTCTCAATATGCAGTTCAAGCTGGCCTGGAACTTGAACTCAGTATGTAGCCCGGTCTGGCCTCAAACTCATGGTGCTCCTCTTACCTCAGCCTCTCTAGTGCTGGGATTACAGGAATGCACCACCACACCTGGCCTAAGTTTTTAAAGTGGAAACTGAAAAAACTAAACAAGACAAAACTCCTGATCAATTTTATGTTTTATGCTGCTATTAAAGAGTGAGATTTGCTCACTAACTTACTTCAGATCAGGAGATGGATGCTCTTGTAACCAGGAGGCTCTTCCTCTCAGGGGCAACCTAGGACTTACTTCCCGAGTCCAAATCAAAGTCCAGTTCTCCTCCAAGATAGTGACTAAAAAGACAGATGTGAACCTGGACTTTCCTACCTACTGCTGTGTGTCCTTGGGTAGTTTCACAATCTTTCTAGAGCTCATCTGAGAATGACAATAACAGCACCTAGTTCTTAGACTGAAGAGGGTGACCAGCCATCCTGGTTGACTGGAGACTAATGTGATTCCTGGGATTCTCGTCCTTCAGTGTTAGCAGTGAGAGTGCCAAGCAAACTTGGATGAATTGTAATACCATAGTTACTGTGAGCAGAAAATGAATCAATTCACACAAGACTCTCAGATATGTATGTGTCACAGAACAAATGTTTAATAATACTTGTTACTAATATTATCATTATTGTTATTGCTACTACTGTATGTGGAAAAAGCAAAGAAATGATTCTTAGGTAGAACTATTTGAGTGTTGTTGCAATGCTGCTTTAGAGAAAAGGGGCTGCATAATGACCCTGGGAATCTAGAGTGCTTCAGGCCCTGAAATATTTACCTAGTTGTATATTCTATAAAAAATAATATCTTACAGAGTTAATATAGAAGTGCAGGCTGAAACAAAGTTCTATAGATATGAAATAAAAATTTCTGTGGACATGACAGAGATCTGGCAAGAAGGAAGATTTCTTGATAGCCCTTGAGCCATTGTTTGCTCTCTCTGAAAGCTTCTTAAATTGTAGGACTCTAAGCCATGCACAAGTGAAGCTTTTGGAGCAGGTAGTGTTTTGAGGCTGAGAAAAACAGAAACGTGGTAAGAAGGAAAGACTGGATATTTTTATTTAATTCAATGCAATCATAAATGAAAAGAACAAATTTTTTTGCCTAAGATTAAGGGGAAAATAGCTAACATTAATAGATTGCTTAAAATCTATTGAGTTACCTTCTAATACCTTTATCTCTGTGTTGCCACTTACTTGTCATGAGAATGATACAGATACTTCCAGTTGTAAGGAATAATTTGAAGTTCAAAGATGTTAAGTAATTTGCTCCCGGTCACATGATTGGAGACAACCCAAGACTGTTGGAGTCCAGTGTTTATTCTGCTCTGTAGCCTACACAGTGTTGGTGCTGAGATTATAGCAGTGATTAATATTCCAAGTCAAAGAAGGATCTAATTTATACTTAACATCTCAAGTTAGTTAATTCTCATAAATCATGCTTCACTTTCACTTGGACCTTATTTGGAGAACGGCTGATTATTTCTTTTTGTTTTCATTGACTGCAGTTTGAGTTTTGTGGTATCATTGAGTTAGCTACATGGCATGCTCCCATTCAGGCTCATAATTCTCTTGAAAGAAATCCATGAGACTGACCTGTGAAATCCCAGGTGAAGGTACCTCTGTTCCAAGTGGGAGCCACCTAACATGAAGACATCAAGAATCAAGGAAACAACTCAATGGAATAAATTACTTTTGTTAGGCTAAACTTGGAAACGAGATCATCTATAGCAAAAGCCAATGTCACAGTCATAAAATTATTTTTCTATAAATGAATGTTTCACATGTTAGAGGTAAAATATCTTTAGTCCAAGTTTAATCCATTATTTCTTTCATGTTGCTTTTATATGTAACACTTTATTCTTGGGTGACCTAAAATCCAGGGCTGATCACCTTCATAGTGATGATCAGAATTGACTTTTTAGTCTTTCTGCTTAATTATTTAACCTTTTTTTCTTACTGCTGCCCACAGTAAAATTTGCATCATATAACAGAGTAGCAGTGTTATTCTGCTTCCAGAAACTTAACCTTCTAGTTATAAATTTGAAACAGATCATTATATATTTTAACTTGTAGAAGAAGACAGAAAAATCTATTGAAGAACTAAAGTGAAAGTCAATAGAATTGAATTATCCCTTCCTTGGCTGGTTATTTTCCAGTGGTACATGAGGCACTGTGAGGAGAACATTCATTCCACGGAGGCTATAGAAATGGGGAACTCTTGCCTCAGAAAAAGTTCTGGCATCTTAGAAATTTATCTATTAGAGGAAATTGCCTGCAAGTGCTGGTCATAAGCTCTGGAGTGGTGTTTTCTCTCCTGTAATGCAGGAATGCAATGAGACCTGCTCAGAAAGCTCTTTTCTTCAAAATCCTGGAGCTTGAAAACATTTGAAAGCACAGTGAAGTCCATATTGAATTTTTCTCATGTATTTAAATCAAAATGACTTCCATTTTGAAATTTAATAAAATATTTCAATATTAGCTAGGCCTCTATTGTTAATTTTTTTGCCACACCAAGAGCTCTCTCTTGTGAAGAAGGATGTAGGAACCTGCAGGGAAACATTTATTACCCATGACCTGCTCAAAAATGACTGAGCTATTAAAAAACCTTTAGTTTCCTGTTCAAAGGAAATCTCTTAATAGAAAACCAGGGGGCTAGTGTTCCTAGGAGAAGGTCTTCTGCTGTCTTCAACATAACTGTCTGAGCAATCACACAGTATCTGGTATCATTCTATATAAAACACTCTATAACTCTACATTTGATTATTATTAGAACTAGGACTGAACTTTTGGATCAAGGGAGGAGGTAATGAATGGGATAAATAATGAAGGCTACTTCTTAGAATTTGAGTACAAAAAAATCAAGCACTTATCTGAAATTCTGTTTCTATGAGCACTGAGGAAGAGTCTGAAATGTCCGTGTGCTACAGATACAGAGATGATGAAACTGGCTGTTGCCTAGGTTGGCCTTGGCTCCCTGTCAAGAACATCAAACTCCCATGGTAGACTTTGCTTCAAGCACATCAGGAACAAAGGGAGGCGGGCCTGGTAGTTAGCCAGGAGTTCTGAGACCAGTAATATTATGGGGCTGGAAAAAGTTGGGCTGAGAATGAACAGAGATAGATACATACACAGTAAGCCATGCATTCTCAGTTTTTCTGTACCATTGGTACCCTCTTATCTCTCTCCATTAGAATCCTGCCTCACTGCTGCTAGTGTATGCCCACCTTTCTGCTCTAACTGTGATTTTCCTTGTGGCAATGTGTACGAATTTTGCTAGAAACATGTTGATATTCTTACATGGCCAAGAATTGCATCTGTTCAAGTGCTCCTGCTGACCTGAAAACTTCATACTTCTAGATTGGACTTAATGTCATCTCCAGGGCTATTGGCTACAACCATGTAGGTTTTCCATTAGAGAAATCTGAGAGTGGGGTTCGGCATCATTTCCACATGTCATAGTGTTGATATGCTCTCTGCAGTTAGGCAATAGTCTCTGTGCACTCAATGACAGTCAGCCACATATCTAGGACCATGTGATTTGGATCACATAGTGATTTTTGGAAGAGACTGACATTGTACGTTACTTAGTTTTTCCTGATCCGTCACTTTTTATCCACATTTCTTTGCTTGTGATATTCTTTCCTTCTTCCCACTCCCTATATACCTTGAGGTACAACCCTCTGACTCAACTAAGCCTCCCTTTACTAGGTAAAATGAGCCCCAGAACTGAATGGCAGGAAGAGATATATTTCAAAAATGGAATCAACTGTTGTTTGAAACATAAGACAAATTCTGAGGGCCACAGAATTTCTGACTACAGAAAGCAGCTTTCTAGAGCACAGTAAATTTGTCCTGAGAGGGAACTTATTGTATATCTCCCATGGAAAGTGTATGTTCAGTTAGAAAAATGAATAACAAAGGAAAGAGATTATGTAATATATATATATATATATATATATATATATATACATACATATTTGGCAGATCTGAATAAAAATTCTGTTCTTTAAGAATTAAGACTGTATCAACACTGTTCTGAGAGCTTGGAAGCATCAGCTGCACTGGTGCAGGAAAAGATCAGTTCAGCTTTTAGGACGGTGGTTTATGGCACACACCCTAAATCCGAGTTCCAGTCCCAGTTCTCCTATCTGTCAGATACATTTTCAGTATTTCACATTCTTCTCTTGTACTTTGAAGATAGTAATATCTGCCTTACAGAATTTTAAGTACTTCCCAAACACAGTGCTTGTTGCTACTGCTACCAGGGAGGATCAACCCAGACATCCTATAAATTATGCTTCTATCGTTTATTTGTGGAACAGATGCTGATTATGAAGTAGATAGTTGTTAAACATGGGGAAATATATTTAAATTTTCTATTGTAAATGTATACTTAACACCAAGTTATCATTTTAATTATTTTAAGGTACAAAGTTCTGTCTACTGCCAGATCCTTGCATCACCACAGAAGGAAACTCCATACCTATCAAACTGTTACTGCTCACTTCCGCACCTTATAGCTCCTGTCAACCCTAAGACTATACTTCATCTCTATAGACTTGCCTACTCATTTCATAGCTGACCTTTTGTGTCTGGCTCCTTTCACTTAGCATTATGTTTTAAGGGATCATGTGTGTAGTATGGATGAGAATTTCATTTCTTTTTATGGTTAAATACTATTCTACTATATAGATAGAAATGGATGCCCTATATTTTGCTTACCTGTTCATTTATTGATTGAGATTTGGTTTGTTTCCACATTTTGGTTATTGCAAATAGGGTTGACATGAATATTTATGCATATGTTTTTAGCCTGAGTACTTTTGTGGTATATTCCCCATCTGCCTGTAAGGCTGCCTACCTACCTATGTATACCTAGAATAGAATTTTGGGGTCACATGTAATTTTATGTTTAACTTTGGAGAAATGGTAATAATTATATTTTCAAATAATAATTTTCTTATCTTCATAGTGTTTAAATTTAAAAATATAATGGTCATATTAATTATGAAAGAGATGTGTCTGAATCCGCTTCCTGGATTATACAATAAAGGAAAAACTCAGAAAGAGGACTCAGTTCAGGATGACTTCTGACAAAGTGACTTATAACTTTTGAAGGAGGTTATTGTGGTAATGCTGTTATTATTTTTGAATCCATTTCCTGAAATAGGAATAATTAAAATACAAATAATAAAACTTAAGTTTTTACTTTTCCAGTGAATTTTTGGCATCTATTAGAAAAAAATGTGCACTCCAACCACACTGAAGAGTGTGACTCAGCTATGGGGAAAGGAACTTGATGTTGTCCTCCAATCATAAAACCCTCCCAAAAAGTTCATTTGGAAGAACTCAGTGTTTTCCTACCACTCTTGCTAATTGACAAATACAAATTAGATGATGAAACAGTAAGGTTACAATGTAGTCAACATCAATACATTCAGAAACAAATTTGGGACATTTTCATTGGAGCCATCAGAGTTTGTAGACATGAAAGTAAATCTGGAATTTATATGAATTTTAAGTTACATGCTTTTGTACATACATGCCTCTTTTTTTTTTGCATGATGCTAATGTAGCTGATTTCTGGCAATGGCACAGAGTCACTTTGTGGTCATACTGAGTCAGTGGAAGCCCATATGTTATAAATAAACATTTGGCTCTACCAAGCAGAGATTTATCAAAAGTTGTGCAGAGGCAAATGAGGCAGGCAAGTTGTGATCCCCTGCAGGTACCGTTCCATGTGCTACCAATTACTTTGCAATTCAGTAAAATGCATGACAGCAGCCAGATTTGGGAGACAGAAAATTTTAGGAAATTTTATTATTAAATTCCATTCCATTCAAATGTGCCTGTTTACATTTTTCTCTCTGAGGAAGGAAGGATGAGCCTAAGATAGTCTACATATGACTCATCTGTCTCATTGCTCTCTCTGGTTGGAAGTTCTAAATTAAGACCTGCCCTAGCTGTCCCTCACTAACATAAAGAGAACACTCTTGGGAGGTTGATGGACCTTTGCTAGAAGAACTGATTCTATCAGATAGCTTGGGCCAGGGTGCACGGTACCTCCATCTAGTAAATATCAATTGTACCAAACTCTTTCAAGCTCTGGCTAAAGAAAGGCTTTGACAAGTCTTAACCAAGCCTGATGTTCTAAGATATCCACCATCTATTCTGAGCTGAATTCATGATCATGTTACTGACATGAGAAAGAAGGCATCTTATTACATGAGGCTTCCCTGAATAGAAAGCAACTAATATGTGCAGTTAATTCTGGGGCTATCCTATGAATTTGGATGTCAACTTTAGAACATAATTATAGTCTTAAGGAAAACACAATTAGTAAGATACAAATATGATTTAAAGCTTCTGAGGAATGTGTTTGCATGTGGTTAATTGTGCTTTTAGAGCATGAATTCTAAAAATGCTACAGATTGCTTTTTCTTGGTGTAGCTGCTATAGTAATATAGATGGTTGTTAAAGCTCAAGGAAGTTTGATTTCATTTGTTATCCTACCCAAGGGAAAGGTGTAATAGCACAAACATTATTAGCAAATATTCTTGGGACTTAGCAAAATGAGGCATTAGGCTGGCTGCTGAAACTATAAAAAGACACCAAGAATCTTACAATTTTAAGAAGTGATATTAGAAATATGTGACTATAGAGAAAAGAGCAATGCAAAGTCAAGGCTAAAGAAGGGAGATGGGAATCTCTGAGGGAAGAGGAGGTAAGACTTAATCTAGCCTTGGTAAATGGTGGGCTTAGACCTAGAGAGCCAATGGCATCAGAGTGGCAGTAGCATGGACAAAGATATGGAAGTGTGAACTTGGTGTGCTCAGGCAGGCTGTAGTTCATAGAGAGGTCGTGTGGCATGATAATGAGTCTAGAGTCGAGTCCTAACTCTAGCAGTATTAGCTTCATTGCCTTGGAAAATGATTTGACTTTAGTTCTTTGTTATCATTCATAAAATGAGGACACTGACAACCACACTACAGACTTCATGAGGATTAAACAAAATGAATTATTCATTTATTCTTTCATTCAGTTAATGTTTCTTATATAGCATAAAGGTTCTATTATTAGTTACCAAAAGCTCATGTTTAAACATTCATTTATCATGTTTCTGTGGTATGGTCATTGACCATATTGGAGGAGATAAACAGTAATAAGTAATATACAGTAGGCATAGTGGACATGTTTGTAATATTTTGGAAGCAAAAGTGGGAAGATTACAAGTTTGAGGCCAGTGTGAGCAATTAAATAAGGTCCTATTTTTTTTAAATAAGACACCAAAATATAAATGTGATTGTTCTATGAAGAGAAAAAACCCCTCTAAGAAGAAAATGGCAGCAATTAAGATGGAGACGAGAGTCCAAGAGGAAGGGGGATGCTGAGGAAGGAAGTTTGCGCTGACATTTCAAAGATAAAGAGAAGTGAGCAGTCTGGACAGTGAGTTACAGTGACCCCGATTCTGGGCTGCTATGGGCAGGTGATGAGAGGATCTGGGTCCCACTCATGCAGTTTGAAGACAGAGTCAGACCCAGTGGCTTTCATTTTTCTTTTTAAACTTACATAAACTTAAACTATGATTGATTTTATCCAGGATATCTTAGGCTGGATGACCTCTAAGATCATTTGGCAACTCTTGCAGTAGAACATTGAAAACCAGTTCTGGCAAGGGGAGTCTATTTCCCAAATATACAAATACGTGGAAAGAGGACTTGCATAAAATGTCCTAGTTTTAAGAAATCACATTGACAGATCAATTTACATTGGGTTCAGGAAATGACATCACTACCCTGTGCTTCAGGAATGAAGCGGTGATAAAGAACATAATGAAAGGTAGGACGGTCAATTTTACTTCTTTTAAAAAACTTTATCACTTTATTAGTATGTATTTGTTATACATATTGATCATAGTCACCTTAGGAAATTTATATGTGTATGTAATTTTTTTTTTTTTTAGGTTTTTTGAGAAAGGGTCTCACTTTTGTGGTTCAGGTTGGCCCTGAGCTCAGCCTCAAACTCACATCACAGCAATCCTCCTGCCTCTGCCTCCCGAGTGCTGGGATTACAGGCATGAGCCACCACGCCTGGCACTGTGGTATGTGGTACTGGTTGCTGCTGGGCGTGAGTCTCCACGCCGAGTATTGTATGTGGTTACCGAGGATTGAACCCGGGCCCTTGTACTTGTGAGACAGGCGCCGAAACCACTGAGCTAAATCACCGGACTGATACTTCTTATTTAAAATTATAGCTCTTCCTCTCTGCTCATACCACTAAGCCCCTTGGTCTGAGTGAGAAGGCCAATCTCTCTCTGCAGGTCTGATATGGTACATGTCCACTATACAGCCTTTCTCTGATCTCGCTGAGTTGACCTTTCCTTAATCACTTAATAAAAATCCAGAGACAAATGCTTGCAAGTCAGCAGTGGATGTCCTTGCAGATAGCACTGGGTGGGCAGGTGGCCTCGGTAACCACAGTGACATACAGTCCAGCGAGCTGGAGAGTCAGAAGCCACCATAATGGTGTCATCTAGTGGTAAGTGATGAGAGAGCTAATGCTTCAGCACCAGAGAAGGCTAGCAGTTTCTTGTATTTTGTTCCTCCTACTTTGTTTTCCCTTTGAATATAGCACACAGGGCTGGAATATAGATAGCCATTGTCTGTTGTGGGACAAAGACAGAACTGATGAATTTGATTTGAAAATCAGCGAAATTAAACACTGAAAACTTGTGGAAGAAAAGTCCGAAGTTTGTGGGTACTGGGGTATTAGAAGTGCTTTTCTTTTTCCTTTGACATTCCCAGAGCACACCAACATAGAGAATGAAAGGAATGTGCAAGTGATAAAGAAATGCAAATATGAATAGGCTCAGAAAAACACTTCAAAGGGAAGGAGAAAATAGGATGATTTATTATGTGGAAAGGAAGTCAAATCAAAGGGGGAGACAATCATGTGATGGTGGTAGTAATAACCCAAGAAGACCAACATATTTTCCCTTTGAATAAAGCACACCAGGCTTGAATATAGCCAGTGTCTCTTTCGGACAAAGAGAGAACAGTACAAAAGGTGTCCCTTTCTACAAAATAATCAGCCAGCTTTGCATAATGTTTTTTCTCAGCAAATCTCTAAATACACTACTGGGAAAAGGAAACATTGGCTCAGAGTTAGTGAAGCCTGTTTCATACGACCCTGGTGATCTTAGAAGTTTGCATCACTATCATGCACACTGCTTCCTAACAAGCTACCTTTGTCTGTGGAGCTCAAGTAAGGCTGTGGGGTGAGACTGTCACATAGCCCACCAGGCACCATAGCTACCAGCCTCCCTCATCTGTTGTTTCCTTCTGTGGACAGAGACACAGAGATGCAAATTGACATTCTAAAGATGCCTCCTTTCTGTCATTTCTTGTCTTTGAATTTTCCGTCTCTTCTTTCCATGTTATCAATAGATGCTATAAGTGACTGTAGATATTAATAAATATTTCTCTTGGGTTATGGAGAAAAGGCTGGAGGGAAGAGTTTCAAGATACCTTTAGAATTATAAACATTTTGGACATTAAATAGACCACTCTTATTCCCCAAATCCTATGACTAACAGAATGCTTATAGTTAAGAGCTGGAGCACCAACCCCATTCAATTCAGTACCTTGAGTTTTAGAAAGGAGTTAAATGTGTAGCTCAGTGTTCAAATGGGGTGAGAGCCAGCTATTCTGAGGTACAGTCTGCTGCTCTTCCAGAGATCACAGTGCTAACTCTTCCTCACACAAGTGGTACTACCCAGATGCTTTTTGCCAAGCCAATCAACAGCCTTGCAGATATTTTATTCCACCCAATACCCCACATTCTTGTCTGCTGTCTCCTCCATTCTCTGAAGCTTGTGCTTTTAATTTTTTTATTAACCTTTATGTGGTACACTGGTGATCATGGAGATACATGAATTCAATCAGTCATGCTCACTAGAAATCTTGTGTGGAGTATCAGAAACTTAAATGCCTTTAACAGAAAACTCTAGATGAATGTGGCAGTCAGAAAAAATGTCTACAAGAAGGATTGATAAACTACTTCACATAGACCAAGTGTGACTTACTAGTTGTCCATCTATAAATAAAGTTTTATTGGAGCACAGCTGTGGCCATCATTTATGTATTGTCATGCTCCATTTAACAACACTTCATTGAGGGATAGACTACAGTTCCCCATACAATTGTCTTGCCTAGTAATATCACATCTATCTTAGTTGTGTAAGTAACTGTTGATTTGATACTATTGGAGGTAGGTAAGCTAATTATATATATATTGTGGGCAGTTAGATAGGGCTGGCCCTTGAAAAGCCACAGAACCAATTTGGAAGAGAGTCAAGGAGCCAACCTGGAGGACAATGGAGACACATTCACTGCAAGTTAGCATTGCATTTATCCATGTAGGATAAATAGCACTGATTGACATTCTCAATAGGTGTCAGTCATCTGGGGGTGGTGGCGGCCAGAGTCTTGGCCCATCCTCCCCAGGAAAAATCCCCAACTGGAAATCCTTGTACCCTTGTTACCTGATTTGCTTTCCCATTGGGTCCCCATTTAATCAATATTACCTAAGTAACTGTACTTGCAATGTTACTAGTCATCTATATTTTACTTCATTTTGAAACTGCCACAGCTCATGGCTTTGTTCCATAAAACCCCTGGGAAGAAAGATGGCTGGGTCACCCACTTCCAGGTCCCCCTTCTATCCCACTTAGGCAGAAGCTTCCTTTTTTAAAGATTTTTTTGAGACAGGGTCTTGCTTCGTGGTTCAGGCTGGCTCTGAGCTCAGCCTCAAACTCACATCACAGCAATCCTCCTGCCTCTGCCTCCCGAGTGCTGGGATTACAGGCATGAGCCACCACACCTGGCACTGTGGTATGTGGTACTGGTTGCTGCTGGGGTGAGAGTGTCCATGCCCAGTATTGTTATGTGGTTACCAGGAATCAAACCCGGGCCATTGTGCTTGCAAGACAGGTACTGGAACCACTGAGCTATATCCCCGGCCCAGAAGCTTCCTTTTTTTTGAGACAGAGTCTTGGTTTGTAGTTCAGGCTGGCCCTGAGCTCAGCCTTAAACTCACAGCAATCCTGGGATTACAGGCATGAGCCACCATGCCTGGCACTGGTATGTGGTAGTGATTGCTGATGGGTATGAGTTTCCATGCCTGGCACTGTTGTATGTGGTTACCGGGGATCAAACCCAGGCCCCTGCACTTGCAAGACAGACACCAGAACCACTAAGCGAAATCTCCGGCTCCTCCCTCAAACTCTTTAGCTCACATTCGTACCTAACTCCTTCATATTTTATTGTAGTTTTATTATTATAAGCCAACCTTTCCTAATGTGAATGAATAGTCACATATTATGATTCCATATCAAGTTATTATTACCTTTATCATCATTATTATATTATCATATCTCAGACAACACTGTGGCAAAGCTAGAACAAGATACTGTTTGCATTAAAGTTCGGTAGGATTACCATTACAGCAATCTGGATATAGGTCTCTTCTTAACACCAGAAAAAGTTATTTCTTGACAAGCTTAGTGTTATCTTTAGAATACTTCATGGGACCAGGAGAGCTTTCCAAGTTATATCTTGATAGATAAAGCGAAAGTGAATTTGAAACACATGGATTACATTTTCTTGGAAATGTGTTTGAGTTCAAAAGTTAACAATAGTAATGGTTGACTAAAAACATTTGGGAATTTTTAAAACTCTAAATGTCTGAAAAATAATTTCTAAATGGACCAACAGGTAATATTTTAATAAACCAAGGATGGCAATGTGCAATTGTTTTATTTTTTTGCCTTTAAAATTTCCTTGTATTTTAATGCTTTAATTATCAAATAAAAGTTAAACTTTCTCATTTATATTGTTACTGAATAACTTTAAGAAGTATAAAAATTTTGACTGTTATACATAAATTCAAAATATACAACAGGCCAGAGAATGCAAAGTTAAATGTGACAAAACTTCTAAAAAAATAATAAACGTTTTAAGTCCTTAGTGTACATTTGAAATTTGAATTACTGAGAGATACAAAATATCAATTTTGTAAGGGTACAAAAGGTATCTATTTTGTCTTGATTCTTTTACCATAGACTCAACTGTTTATATGTTTAGAATTTGTTAAAAAACAAAGAAACAAATAATCAAACAAAAACCCAACCGTGTAAGTGTACTGATGAATTGGTATATTGGTAAAATAAAAATTTGAGACAAAGATATGATAGTGATGTTGGATAGACTTAGTTGTTCACACTTACTGGAAATTATGGCTTATATCTAAGCATATTCAAGGTTTTCCATAAAAAGGCTCAGAAAAAATTCTGTAAATTTAGTGGAGAAAACTTATGTGCAATGATGTCAGTTTCAACAAAAAGGAAGAAGGGCCCGGTGGATTCACCACTAGATATCGATGACAGATGAAGTTACATACAGCAACTAGTCTCAACTCACTTTTCAATAGTTTGAGATTAGGTAGGTGCTCATGTGCTCCCTTGGACACATTTTTGCTTAATTTCAATTTTTCCATGTTTTATGGGAAATGTAATCCATATGTTTCTGCTTCATTTACAATTTAGTGAAACATAATTGATGAAATATTATTTTGAGACTTTTAAAACAATCTTCCATTAGGAAATAAATGTTATGT
The DNA here is from genome assembly GCA_004026965.1 of Petromus typicus. Lineage (NCBI taxonomy): Eukaryota > Metazoa > Chordata > Mammalia > Rodentia > Petromuridae > Petromus > Petromus typicus. Next base: position 108,825 of record PVIR01001074.1, on the reverse strand, counting down.
TAATGAGAAGACAAAGGGGCATACAATACAAATTCAAGTGTATGCTTAGGAGTAGTCTTTCATGGCTTCTGAGCCCTTTCAATTTTTCTTAAAAACCCATATCCTATAAAGAGAATCAAAGGATGTCTCAAAGAATTCCAAATTGAGTGCCATGAACAGTCCAGATAACTAAGAATGGTATCTTTGAGAAAAAAATTCATATTCTCAATTTAGAGGTGATCAATTAATGAAGTCAGTTAATTAAACCACAAGTTTACCGTATAGAAGAACATTCTTTTTCTGTGTTATTGGGATTGGCCAGAACTCCTTCTGTCTCAGTAGTAGAGTCCCTCAAACTGCAGTACTCATATGAGCCACTGGGTGCCTTGTCAAGCTGCAGAAGCCAACTCAGTAGGTCCAGGTAGACCTGAGAGTCTCAGTTTTCACAAGCATCTGAATGACACTGAAGCTATTGGCCCACAGACCACAGTTTAGGAAGTTCATATCTTTTGCTGTGTTTTTAAAGTCCTACTGACATTTTGGCCTGGCTGATTTTTTATTTTGAGAAATCTGTTCTGTCTGTACACTGTAAGGTATTCTGTGACTGTAATATTCATGGGCTCTCCCCACTGTACGTGAGTAGCATCCTTCCCCCAGTTATCACAACCAAAAATATTTAGTAAATAGAGGTGCATGTTTGTGAAAATTTTGACTGTACTTTGAAAACACTTCTTTACTGTTATATTTAATGGCTACATTATATAATTTAATGAACTGGCTTCAGTAAGCATAACAAAATAGCTTTTTTTCTATCTTTCCCTGTATAATTAGTGCACTTGAGCTTATGGGTACTGTACATTTTATAGTGGATACTGTTTCCTTTATTCTGAGCACTAGGCCTCAGGGAAGTAAGCTTGCCACCCACATTTGGCCGTGACAAAAATTTCAAGAAATAAGAATCTGAAAAAACAACTATTGGATTCACTGTACTTCTTTATATTTATTTTACTACTCACTTTGAGAAAATCATTTTTTATTTTATTATATAGTTTTAGGCTGCTTCATATATGTTTGAAATAAAATTATTTTCTATAGGCTATGGTAAACAAAATGATTACAAAGAACAAAGACACGACGCATTAATTTACTAATCAGGTTTGATTATGTGCTATTTGATATATTAATTAACAAATCTAAGCAAATAGTGAGACAAACCTCAAAAGTATTGAATAATATATCCTATTCTCTTTCAACTGTAACAAAATGAAGAATGCAGATGTTTGGAAAAAGGACAAGAAACTAATATGAAAATAAAGGTTTTGTGAGTATTTACTTTATATTAGTGATATAAAATTAGCAATAAAGTTGCTTGAAGCTGATGAAAAACTTGGTCAAATGACAATAGTTTATATTTTTACTACCTTTGGCATCAGACATTTAGAATTAATTGCATCCAGAACATGGAAGACTTTAAAAACCATCCAGCCTGGGGTTTTTCAAGCTTTTTTAGACTATGGGCTTCTTAAACATCTATGCAGAAGGCCAGTGTGCAAAACCAGCTAAATCAGAGCTTCTCTGCTGCAGGGCAGGAGGAGGGAGGAAAAAAGAGGGTCTGAATCTCTTCTCAAGGGACCCAGAGGGGTTCTGGGAAGCACAGATTAAAGATTCATAAACTCTTAAAATTCTCTTGGGAGAAGTGGCAGCTCAAAGGGATGGAGTAACCTGGGCAAGGAATCCAAATTGCTCCCCAGCAGATCCAGGGCTGGCACCTCTGCTGGGGAAGGAGCGTTTGAAGTTTCTACCTGTGTTCCAGTTGGCAGCATCTCCATTACTGGGGCCTATTAGTCTCACTAAAAGTTCCAAACCTTGCAAAAGTATATGCATTAATGTGCAAGTTCCTCCACTCTCCTTTTCTCCATCTCCACCTGCAATCTGATTATTCATTGAAAAAACACAAGTAGTAGGTTGACGTGTGTCTGTCTAGCACTCTGCTCCCACTCTCAAATCCACTGCCCACATCCTTTGCTTTGTTTTGGTTCTTCTTAGTGGGCTTTTTCCATAATATCTGACAATTTCTAACATCCTACCTAATTTTCTTATTATTTCTTCTATTTACTGTATGTTTCTTCTAACTTGAACAGTGAAGGTGAAGATATTTGCTTGTCTTTGTCCTCACTGACATTTCCCACCTTCATAGAATGACCTGGCATGTAGCAGGTACTCAAAGATATTTGTAGGACAAATAGTCAGGATGAAGAGGCAGAATACAGAAGACTTTAAGGCAGTAGAATGTTTATACATGAGGATGCTATGATGGTGAATATGTATCTTTACTAATAAAGGTACAATACCGAGAGCAAACCCAACATAAACTGTGGACCTTGAGTGATAATGATGAGTCAGTATAGTTTCATCATGGCATATATCAATTAAAAGCATCTGCACAGCAAAGGAAACCACAGACACAGAGAAGAGATAACCTACAGTATGGGAAAAACTGTCAGCTATTCTTTGGACATATGACTAATGAAGAATATATAAAAAACTGAAAGTATTAGATCTCCTCATAAAAGACTCAATCAAATAATAGGCAGCAGAAATAACAGATATTTTTGAGAAGAAATACAAATGACTAATAAATAGATGAAAAATGTTCAACATTTCTGATCATTAGAGAAATGCAAATTAAAACAACCCTGAGATTCTGTTTTACTCCACAATGAATGGCTATTATCAAAAAATCAGAGAATAAATGCCAGTGAAGCTGAGGTCTGGGAATGTCCTTCTGTATTTCTGGTGGAAATGTAAATTAGTACTACCACTATGGAAATCAAAATGGAGATTCTTCAAAAAATAAAAATTCCATTTGACCCCCAGCTATTCCTCTTCTATTTATCTTCCCAAAAGAGCTAACAATGTAATATTGTAGTACACGCATACCCATGTTTATAGCAGCACAGTTCATAATAAGTAAGCCTGGGAAGCAGCTTATGTGTCCTTCAACAGATGAGTGGAGAAAGAAAATGTGCTACTTATATGCAGTGTAGTACTGCTCTGGCATAAAGATAAACTGGAGTTATTTGTGGGAAAATGGATGCACCTTGAGCTCAGTGAACTAAGTCACACACACAGCTTACCTATGTCATGATTTCTCTCCTATGACAAACCCAAATTATAAATAAAAAACAAGATAAAAGATAGATAATAGGAAGATAGATAATAGGAGATAATAGGAGATTGTTCTCAGATGGGAAGAGGATCAAGAGTTGGAAGAGACATCAGCGGTAGAGTAAGGGGGTGAGATGAAAAAGAGAATTAAGTTTGTTGTGTACATGTACCAACTCTCCATAAGAAAGTATTCATTCTGTATTACAAATACACTCTAATAAAACTGCAAAAAATAATTTCATCAGATGTACGAATTTAACTGCTGTGGTAGAAGTTGTTGACGGTGGAAAAGGTTTATATGAGTGGGGATTGCATATATGGGAACTCTACATTTTCTACTCAGTTTTGCTGTTGACCTAAAACTCTTTTTAAAAAAGTTCTTACTTAAATAGTGATCATTTCAAAGTGCATGAGTCTAAATCTGTAGACCAAGTTCATCCAAGTAGGGTCCTTTTGACTTCTGGCCTTATCTTTGCTGCTCCATCCCTGCCTCTTATTGTCACCCAGGCATCTGTTGCAAAAGCTCATCAGTATAGGGCGCTTCTTCAAGCCCACTACCAAAGCAGCCCCCTACTTGCCTCTCAATTTCCCCATTTTGTTTTGCTGCATAGCACTGACTTATCACTACTTTATATTATGCTGTATATTTTCTTTCTGTATTCTTGGTTTCTTTTGACCTACAGCATAAATTTCCAGAACAGTGACACTTTAGTTTGCTTGATGCTGTATTCCCAGTGCCTTGCATTCAGTAAGCACTCAATATGCTTTTTGTTTTTTTGCTGAATGAGTGAATCCCTATGGTTTCCTCCTAGACAGTTTCTCTAGCCCCCTCTTCAGATGGTTGACCACACAGCAGGTAGGAAGAACTTTTCAAATTTGATTTTTCTCTCGGGATAGACAAGCCCCATTTTGGACCTTGTTGGGTCTGATCTCACTTGTCTTGAACCAGTGTTACTGAGAGCAAGCTTCCAGGCTGTAGTAAGGACAGGACCTTTGCCTAGACTGCTTTCTCTGACAGACAGCTCTATCTCTCCCTGCACTTTTATTTACCTTTCTAGTTTCTGCTCTGAGTCTTTCTCTGTGGAAGCCTCCTTTGTCAAGGCCCAGTTTAGGTCAGATCTCATGTGATGTGCCTTCACAGAACCACAACCCTTTTCTGTAGATACTTTATCTCACTTCATAGTTACATATTTACACATGCACTGGGGTTGTTTGATTGATACCTTAATACACAGAGTGAGTTCCATGAAAGCAGAGATCATGCCTGTTTTGTGGACAGTTGTATATTCCCTTTCTACAACACAGCAGTAGTACACACAGGATCCTCAGTTTGCAAATGAGCATGACAAATTCCTCTGCTTGAAAATAAACCCCATAACTACAGCAGAGAACATGAACAGATGACCTGTCAGTCACCACCACAGTCACCACTGCAGTCCTCAGGTTTGAGAAAGCAAGAGCCACGGGGGTCTGGCTTGACTCTTCGGTCTAGTCCCCTACTAGGCTCTGTACGCACAAATACTAGGAAAACAAATTACAAGACTCTTGGGCTTTGAGGTCTTGGAGATCTCATTGGGAATAGTCGCCTGTTCTTTTCATTAGCCACAGAAGTAAGATACAACTTCTCAGACTGATGTTCTTTAAAATTCTGAACCTAAGTAATTGATTATAAAAAATAATTTTTGATTAAACTTGAAAATGAGAAATAGAATAATATTCAGTTTCTAAGATGGTATTGTTTCCTATATCTGTGGCTTATTTTAATGTTGACATAATATCTTATTGTCTATGAGCTGCTTGATGTAAATATTTCATCTGAAAAATAACTATTTCTGTAAACACTCCTTCAGATAATTTAGTTTTAAAAGTTAGTTGGCTGTTTTATAAGGAAAAGAAATGTTTAATTACATTTCACTAGTCCCTCAAAAGGAAAGCAAAAACCATGGAAACACGAACTCCCCTCCTTTGTTTAGCACCTATAGCTCACTGAATGCAGGTCATCTACACGTGGCTCTGTCCCTGTCACCTCCGCGCAGACTCGTCTGCTGCTATGAACACTCACCTCTCTGAAAGTGACCCGCGGCACACGCAGATGCCCGCACAGTGACCAAATACCCAAGCCCTTGGTTGCCAACTGTGTCATTGACTGTATATTTGGAAAGGCATTTGAAAATCCTCCATCATCTGATATTTGATGCAAATGAGAGAAAATCACCCACTTTTCCCATCCTCTCCTTTCCTCTGGTTTATCAAAACCATTTACCCAGTCATATCTTCTCCTTTTAGTTTCCTAGATACCCGCACTTCAGTATCAGAGCTCAAAAATATAGATTTTCTGTTTATTCTATTTTCAAATGAGATTTGATGACATTCAAAGGCCTATATAGCCAGTTTCATAATAGAAGGAAGTGAAAAATATAACATTCACCTTACTGAAATTTGGCTTGTGGGGAAGTGGACTGGAACGTACTTTTCCCGGGGGATCCTCGGGAGCTTTGGGGTCATTTTGTATCCTTTAGAGTAAACAATCCCCAGACAATAATAACTGATGACTAATAATGGCCTCTGAACATGAGCTTTCCTAAAACAGGATAAAGTAACTGACTGCAGATGTATTTTTTAAACTTTAAAGGTAATATTTTTAGACAGATATATTTAAGAATATGAAATATACCACAGCAAACTACTTATGCATTTCAGCAAGGACTTTCTTTAAATGAGGCTACCTTTAGTGTGAGGTATATTGGAATACATCCCTACACATTTGTGGTTCATTTCTGTATCCACTTTGGTCTCTATTTGTTGGTGAGGCTCCCTGAAATCCATTAGAGACATGCACAGCGGACACTATGTCAGAAGAACTGACCATTTTAGGGTTTAAGATTATTTGTTTTATGTACAAGCAGATTACACCTTTAAGATGGCCACACAAAATGGATTAAGAGTGTTTATATGTGCACCAATTTTATTTTATGTTATTTCCTGGTTGGATAAATAATCATCTCACAATGAGGAGGCAATTTGTAACGGACATTTTCTTCACTTATTTGTGTGAAAGAGCCCAGACTTTTTAATTTTATGGAAGATTCTTAATTGGGATTTTGTAACATGTTACTCTGTGGATTAACTGGGTAACATCTTTATCAGGTTTTTCCTGGAGATACACAAGGGAAGTAATCCTTTGCTAACTCTTTAGATGAATCTGGAGAGAACTTTTTTCAAAAGGAGAGGTAGATCTTCTGTTAATCATAGCCTTTGGATGTTTCTCATGGGCTATTGCAGATGATTGGATCAGAATATGTGTGACAGGAAAAACTAAAGAAGAAAACTCAGCTACCATTGTGTCTGCTTCTTTCAACTGAAATTCACTCTTTGGAAAAATGGAAATTCCAAAACATCAAGAAAAAAATCTACAAAAAGAATGTTCCCTAAGAAGTGTTCTTCAAAATGGCCCATGGATCATCTCAGTAAGGTGAGGCACTAGGGAAACTGTAACATATTATTTGCTCTTTTTGTCTCTCAAATTCTATTTTTAAAAAGATTTCAAGTTCTTCTCTACCTCCAAATATTACAACTTCCTTCATGGAGAAACTATCTCAATCCTATGGTTAAACTAATCTATTTTTAAAGAGTTTAAAGTCCTCCCCCAGACCCCTAAGAGGGTGACCATCATCATGACTCTCGAAGACTGAACCTGAAGGATATAAGGAACAGCGATGACACTGCCTCTTGGTCAGCCCAGTGCAGAGGGTGGACTTTTATTACATACAGATCTTCAATAAGGGAGCTTCATTTGTCATTAAGCATGGAAACACTTCTTTATATTTACAGTGTGTTCTATCTTATCTTGAAAAAAATCACCTTGTGAGTTGATTTGAGAAAGATATGACTTACTAGCTTAAAAATTAGTTTTCAGTAAGGTTTCTTGATATGTTGTACAGATAGAACGTATTTTCACCCAATTAGATCTATTTCAAAGCTAACCAAAGTAACACTGATGGGTTCCTATAAGCTTTCATATTATCCTTTATAGAATTCCAGTGATGGACCAGATTTTCAAAGATTTATTTTAATATCTTTTTCTACTTTATTCATTCTTATTCATGTAAATGAATACCAATGAGTCCAATTTTTAAAATGTGCCTTAGCAGATGAACTCAATTCTTCTGTCTTGTACATAAATATAAGTGATACTAGACCATTGCTGTGCTTATGAATATGTAACTTTCAGTTGTTGGTAAATCTGCACCAGAAGCTCAGGAGTGAGATTCTGACCTGAAAATAACATTCTTTCATGCCCTGAATGACACTTCCGACCCAACTTCAGTAAGACCTTCAGTTTGACATTTTTCTCCAGATACAGTGATGGATTCACAATGACCCACTTGTGCTCCATTGCCAGTTGCTGGCATGATCGATATCAGGCAATAATAGATGGCTGCCTGGGGTTGAGAATGTTGTTTGTGACTTTGATTTACCTCCTACAGAACTGCACTATACTGGGATTGTTAAGGTTCAAATTCTTTTAATAACACTTGTTGCTGAAGTATTAGGTAGTATACAAAACTGATGTTTATGTAGGCCAAAAAGTTGAGTATCAGTTTCTTAAAAACATATGATCAATCTAATGGCAAATGAAAGTTTTAAAGGGCTGTTTTATCATGTACTTACAGTAATGTCAATCCAAAATTGTTTTTGTCTGTTGTGTCCTCCTGGCTGTGTGTCTTTTTAACTTTAAATATTGCAGAACTGGGTTTATTTTTTGTTTCTCAATTGGATAATTCATCAATAAAGATCAAATATATTTCTTTTATGCCAATAATATATTCAATATAACACAATTTCAAAGCGTGTGTCTTTCTTCAATAAGTTTTTAAGGAAAGAAATGTAATACTGTTGTTCTGAGCGATCTTATGACAACAGGCAAATTGTGTCAGCATCTGACTGCTGGCATCCACTGAATGGCTTACATAATCTTCAGAATAATAACTCCATGTCCCCTGCAATCAACTTGCATCCTTTCTTGGAGATATATTAACAGTGAGTTATATAAATCTTCTATCCTTCACACATATCCTTATGCAAAGAATTTCCCAGGAAATGGCAGAAGTATGAATGAATTCCAAAATGTCAACTTAAAAAATATACACTCAGTCCCAGGTCATCCCTGATAAGAAATATAACTATCTAAAGAAAATATTTTTTGTAAAAGTAAAGATGATGGATTCAAGCAATATTTTTTGGGAAAAGCCCAAGTTACTTAGTTGGCTCTCAAACTAATTTTAACTCCTCAAATAATTCAAGGCAATAAGAAATATGTGTTTTTGACAGCTAGCTGTTAGAAGCAATTCTTCAGGTTTTCCCCACATTTTCACAAAGTTAAAACTGACTGTATAGCAAAAGTTTCATACTTTAGGCAGAACTGAACACACACACACACACATACACACACACACACACATATTTTTCTAGTAATGAAAAATATGTCTACAGATTCTCTGCCATAGATTCCCTCTGTCAAACTAGGAGGTTTGTTTTAGCTCTCTTACATTAAATTTTCCAACCTACACATTAGATACATAGCAAAATGAATAACTCTAAAGAGTTTATTTTGATTGAAATTTATTGGTTTTAAGTATTCCTAAGCACAGGAAGTTATCTAAAACTTAAATTTGGATATGGAACAATATTAATTTTATTGTCACTAAAAAAGTTTTAAGGAGATTAACTAAAATATTAGAAACACCTTTGAATGTGTCAGATTCTGTAAGGATGTGCTCTTAACCACATGCTTGAACCTCAGTCCCCTTGACTAGTGCACCAATACCCTCCTTCGTCTGATCTTGTGTGAAAGAAATGGAAAGTGGATATAGGAATATGGCCATCTACTACCTAATTGGAGTCAGCGGGTGGGTGAGTTCCATTTTGATTCCTGTTCTACATTTCTTTTCAAGGTTGGGCTGTCTGGCTTTTTCTCTGAGTTTGCAACCTCTGGGAAGATGCCATATCCTACTGGGACCTTTCCTACAAAATATAAAGTGAACCGGGGAATTTAATAATCAAGGTGAATAATATTTTTAAAAATTAAAATAATGTAGTAGTTAATACACATGCCTGCAATTTCAGCATCTGGGAGCCAAGGCAGGAGGATTGCTGTGAATTTGAGGCCAACCTAGACTACTGAGCAAGACATTGCCTCCAAAAAAGCAAAAAAAAACAAACAAACCCAAAAACCCCCCAAAAACCCAAACAAACAAAAATTTAAAAACAAGGAAAAAAGGAAGCAAAAAATTAAAATAATGAAAAGGGTGTGATAAACAACATCAAAATTGTGAGTAGCCTCAATTAATTATTCCCCTTACCATTATCATTCATAAGAGTCTAGAATGACTTGAAAGGCACTAGTATTGACTTGTCATTACTTGAAATTTTACTCTGTGTTTTTGTTGTTGATGTCTGTTGGCACTATCTTAACTTGCGCCCGAGGGGGCCTGACTTCTGGCATCCCTTGTTTTCTGCCTGTTGCACACTCTCACCAGATCCTGACCTCCTGACTTTGCCTTTTTCTCTGCTGTCTAAATCTTGAGCACCTTTAGGGCACAGTGCTGGGGACACAACAGCTGAATAGAAGAAAAATGGAGTTGCTGCTTAGGGCTGCGCAAGGCTTTCCTGCAGGGTGACATGGACAGAAGTGCTGCCAGCTGGTCCCCACCCCAGGGCCTGCTAGAAAGCCACAGATTTCTGTTCAGGAATTTTCTGAACATTGTTGACATGCAACCGGAAACAATATGTCATAAAGATTTGCAGAAATCAGTCACTGGATTTAAACAGATCTAAAGGGATATAAGGTGATTACTAAAACAATACTAAAGAAAATAATGTAAAATGTTTTCAGGATGATCTCTTCTGCAAAAGATCCATACAAGGATATGGTCGTTTCCCTGACAGCTGAGATTTCCCATACCTGCGAACTGGAAGCACTTACCTTCAATGATGCACTGGTCAGGGACAGGGGTCTTCCTCATGATTTCCATGGCATATGCTTTCACTTTACAGAGGTTTTCCTTTAGATGCAAGTAGAGCTTATCTTGGTATTCTATAGGATTTGTGGTTATCTCTGGAGTTTCTCCTTGGAAGTTTTCTTTAATAGTTTCTTCAAAATTCTCTGATTCTATATGCACAATACTTGGGTGTGAAGCTGAAGAACTTTTCAGCTGTGATCCACGGGTGTCTGTCTTAAGGGGCAAATTGTCACTTCCATGGCTGAGAGGGCCTATTTCAGAAAGAGATATGCTGAGCACTGTTCCAGCACTCTCTTCTTCTTCCCCGTCATCTGAACTCGTGCCCTTCGTGAACGTAGTGTGCAAAGCCACGCTTTTTGACCTATAACACAAAAAAGGATGAGTTAACAGACACTTTTCAAAGGAAGAAGTAAAAGCAGCCAAGAAGCATATGAAGAAATGCTCAACATCTCTGGTCATTTGAGAGATGCAGATGAAAATGACAGTGAGATTTCATCTCACTCCACAAAGAATGGCTGCCATTGCAAAATTAACCAGCAATAAATGCTGGCAAGGTTGTGGGAAAGAAGGAACCCTTCTCCATTGTTGGTGGGAATGTAGAAAGGTGCAACTGCTGTGGAGATCAGTGTGGAGATTCCTCAAAAAACTAGGATTAGAGGTCCCATTTGACCCTGGTATTCCCCTGCATGGATGCATATGAAAGATTACAAGATTCACACCACAGTGGCATACTTATAGCAGCTCAGTTTGTGATTGCTAAATCTTGGAAACAACCCAAATGCCCATAAACTGGAGACTGTATAAAGAAGATATGGATTTTTTTTTTAAAAATAAAGTGGAATATTACTTTATCATAGAGAATGATAAGTGTGAGTCATTTATACTTAAATGGACATACCTTAAGGACACACTCCTAAGTGAAATAAATAGGTCACAGATATGTAAATACTATATCTTTTCTCTGGCATGAGATTCTGAAGACGTAGATGACTTCTAGAATGTAGGTTAGATTTTGTGAAATAGAAAATATTCAAAGGGAAAGGGGTAGGGTAAAGTAATGAGGCGAAAGAGAAAATATAATCTTATAAACAACTTTAAAAAAAAAGCATATGTATACAGGGGGTAGAGGGAGTAGGGTGGGTAGAGAAATGGGTAAAAATGGGAATTAACTCATATCATACACTGGTACAAATTTCCAATGTTGAATGTAATTGTGATATGTACATAAAATGTACTAATAAAGAATTCAATTAAAAATACATGCATAAATATGATAACTTTTAAGACAATCCTATGTTCCCTTAAGCAGTGATAAATGACAATGTGTGGATTAATCTTCTACAAGTTGTCCAAACTAATGAATAACTAATTTCCTATAAACTTTTATAATAAATAAAAAGTAACCTGTTGATAAAAGATTTAAAAAAAAGAAATTGAATTGCCATTCACTGGCAAGGCAAGGAATAACAATACTAGGACATGAATAATACCAAATCCTCTGGAGCGTGAGATCTTAACACATTGACCACCAAATTACATAATGAAAGTTATATAGTAAACCAAAAGTTTGAAAAATCTAGGTCCCCTCAAAATCAAAAATCTAAAAATTGATTTCATGGCAGAACTGGCTGTATGATAGGGGATTTGCATATTTTTATTCTTTTCCTATTTTTGTTTCTAATTTTTTAAAAATTGGGACTCAATGATATTGACAGTCTCTATTTTTTTTTTTCCTTGAGATAGGGTCTCGCTTTGTGGTCCAGGCTGCTCCTGAATGGACTATGTAGCCCAGGCCAGCCTTGAACTCACAGCAATCCTCCTGCCTTTGCCTCTCAAGTGCTGGGATTACAGGCTTGAGCCATGATGCTCAGCACTGTGGTGTGTCGTACTGATTGCTGGTTGGTCCAGCAATACTGATCCCAGCGTTGCTATATGTGGTTACTGGGGATCAAACCCAGGACCTTGAATTTGCAAGGCAAGCGCTGGAACCACTGAGCTAAATCCCCAGCTCAATATTGACATACCTATGTTTCAAAAGTGTTTTCAAAAAATAAGCTGTATCTTTATTTCTGATTTGTATTCCCCATTTAAAATAGTGAGCCTCTTCAGAGAATGAGAGCACTGTGGAAATCTTGTTCACGAAGAGACAGAACAGTGGGTAGCCCTCAGTAACAGAACTGTATGAGAGGCACTTCTCATAGCATGACAGTAAAACCACTGGAAAACATGAAGTGTGTACTTTAAAAATCTAACCAAACAAAATTTATACCTGTTAAATCTAATGTTTTTTCTGTCTTCCTTAGATACATGGCCTAAGCTGTATCTCCTGATAGATGCCAGGGTATTGTTTTCAGCATTTATTTTGTCTTCGAAAGCCTGGATTTTAACCTGGAGCTTTTCATGGTCTTCATTTTTAGCTGCCATGAGGTTGACTTCTCCTAGTTTCTCAGGGAGTCCAGTATCTGTGCTGGTTTTTCTCCTAAAGAAACAGAAACAATTGCATCACATGATAGACATCTGTGCCGTTTAGAACAGTCACAATACTGATTCAGCCATGTTTTACTCACAACCAAAACTTGGCTGGATAATTTTTGTTAATCATTTAGCAAATACTTACTGAATAACTGCTATATGCATATATCTTTGAAATTGCTTCTATACTTATTCGACCATAAGTTCATAAGTATTGGGGTTCATGTCAGCTTTTTAAAAATGAGAAATACTTTTGGAAGGTTTCAGTGAATAAAAAGCAGTTTTATGGGTACTACTATGTTCTTACTTAGAAACTCTCCAAAAATATGGCATGCATTTATCTATCTATTGATTTATGTTTGTACTGGGTATCAAACTCAGGGCCTCACATTTCCCAGGCAGGTGGTAATATGACTTTTCTGTGAAATTCATGCCAGGCATTTTTTAGAAAATTTGTATGTGCCTGTGTGTTTGTACTATAATTGATAGACTAAAGACATTCATATAGATTATGAATGCATAAATTATTGTTTTCTAGAAATCAACACAGCTCTTTCATTTTCAAAGCAAGCAAAATTTTTCTGAATTCTAAAGTGTTAGAGAAAGGCACTTTTCCCGACAGATATTAATAGTTCCAAATATCTTTATAGCAGATACGACTCTGTATCATGACTCCCTTTAGGGGAGGGTCCATGGGGTGTCATTTGGAGCCCCCCATAGGGATCACATTGCCCTCAATAGAGTAAGAGCCTGTAGAAAAACTGCAGAAATAGCTCTGTGATGCTCACTGAGTAGCGAATTATTACAGGAAATCAATATGCATTTGCTTTTCCTTTTCTGTTTTCTAATATTGAGCCAGATGGACCTCTTTTAATTTTTATTTAATCAATATCAATTATAATTATGTTAGTATTAATTTTCACTTATAAAAACTTATTAAAAGATCAACTGTTTTTACTCTCTATACTGCTGATATTAAATATCTGCTTTCTCTTCATAGCAGTTGGTCCTATAACTCTAGACACGGACTCTGTGGTACTGTTTAGCTCAGTCCTGACACCAACTACCCGAAGTCAGCGCCAACTCTGCAGCCTGCCCTTACTTCTTCAGGTGCCAGGTGCTACCACGGAGTCACCAGGCTGCTCACATTTCTGTCCCACTCGGTTACAAAGTCAGGAGCTTCACACATACATCCCCTACCCTACGACTCAACAATTCCTTACAATGCCTCACAGGACTCTCTAAAACACTTTAACTTTTATTGTTGGTTTGTTGTACGGGATACAACTCAGGAGGAGATCTATGGAGCAGGCATGGAGCAAGCCACCCACCCAGCACCTCGATTAGTTCACAATCACAACTTCTCCCAGCATCACCAATGGAGATTTTGTTGGAAGTTTCACTTCACAGGCATGGCTGATCAAATCAGGGATCACTGATGTTTAACTCAGTCTCCACTTTTGTTTTTTCCCCAGAGGCTGAGGGTTGAGAAAGGTGGTAAAGTGAAAGGTAGGGAAAGAAGTTCCAACCCCACTCCTACCCTAGCCTTTCTAGTAACTAGAGCAATAGCTTCATTTTGAAGCTATTGGAGTTTCCATTTGACCAGCTATCTCAACACTCATCAACCTGGAAATTCCAGGGCTTAGAATTGTCATATCAGGTACTGGAGACAAAGTATTTCTTTCATTATAGTATATAATAGTGTGTAAAGTATGATCACCAAGGTGCCCAGTGATCTTATTGGTTTATCTATGGATTTACTTGACTTTCTTTTCCTACTTCTTGTTCTTTTTGTTCTTGTTCTTCTTGTTCTTTTTCTTGTTCTTGTTGTTCCTTTTTCTTCTTCTCATTCTTCTTCTCTTTCTTTTTCTCCTTCTCCTCCTTCTTCTTCTCCTTCCTCTTCCTCTTCCTTTTCCTCTTCTTCTCCTCCTCCTCCTCTTCTTCCTCCTCCTCCTCCTCCTTCTGCTTCTCCTTCTTCTTCTTCCTCTTCCTGAGACAAAGTTTCATTATATGGTTCAGGCTGGCCTTAAACTTGTGGAGATTCTCCTGCCTCAGCCTCCAAAAAGTGCTAGGCTTACAGGTGTGTGCCACCACACATAGTCCTTATTTGGTTTTCTTTGCTATTTTTCCTAGATGTTTAAGAAAAGGGTCCCAAACTTACAGAAAAATAATTTTTTAAGACATATGGTTATTTTTTCCTAAGATCCAAAGTGAATGAGCCTAATACCTGAGTAAGGTTAAAGAACAACACGTATATATTTTTAAATACACCTGTTCATCTTAGGGAAAACCAATGCAGAAAAGCAAGTTACATTTTTCAGTTACATTTCACCCATTCTAGGATAGGATCTGTGGGGCAGTGGAGCAGGTAGGTGGGAAGAGGTGGCTGCTGTAGTTTTTCTGGCTGCCCTAGAGTCATCCTGGTCTTGAGGAGGGTCCACTATTATGCACCTTCAGTGATCACATCCACTTGTCTGTCTCACTGAGGGAAGTGGCTGGTGGCACCAAGTGGGAAGGTGATTAGTAGGTCATTCATTGTTTACCTAGTAAGGTATTGCTGATAAGATTTAAATCATTTTCTTACATAGTTTTTATGTTTCCTGTGGCTTTGGTAGTATTCACTGATGTATTTGTCTTCTGCTTGAACTAAGTATACATGACTGCAAGAAGTAAATGTATGGAAGAAAAGCTAATCTTGAGAATTTCTCAATTCTGACCTAAATGTGGTACTGAGCACGCAGAAATGTATGGAAAGCCTTGGCATCTGTTATGGTTTAGTTCTGAACGTCCCCCAAAAGGCTCATGTATTCAGAGGTGAGGCTTTTGGAAGGGGACTGGACATTTATGAAATGTATTTATAAATTAAAACATTTTGTGCAAACTTTAAATATTTTGTTATTTTTACATGTATACCAGTATTTTATTTATACTTATACATAAAATATACAAATGTATATGTACAATTTCCATATGTATATGTATTTTATTCTTTTTATTTTTTATTTTTTTGATATAGGATATCAAACTCAGGACTTTGCATTTGCCAGGCAGGGGCTGCACTGCTGAGCTAAAATCCAGCCCCTCATAATTGTTCAGATATTTATTAATATTTAACGTTTTATTATGGCCCACTAGAAGGACATAGTAAAAATGTACTATACTATACTAAAATTATTATACCAAAAATACACAAAAATTATGTGTGCCTTACCTGAAATTCAGTACTGTCTTGCATTTGTACTTGTTAGATCTGGCAGTGGGGCTAGAATGAAGCCTGCTGTTGGCAGGCAGGGACCTGCACTGCGGCTTGTCCTTGCTTCTTTTACATCGGGGTAGTGCTGGCACACCCAGCTCCCTGGAATGTCTGTGATGCCACCAAGACCACCCATGTGTCTGAGGTTGGCCTGCCCTGCCATTGGCTCCTGAGGGTACAAGATGTCCACAAGGCACTCCCCATCCAGAATGAGGGTGGCAGCCTGTGATTTGGTAAAGATGAAATGGGGGAGAAGCAGACAGCAAATGTGGCAGCAAAAACAAGAAGAGTGAAGAAGCCATGAAAAGATGTCTGTGCCAGTGACCCGATCTCCAGATAAGAGGCTGATGACTGCTGCTGATGAGTAGAATTTTCCCCACAAAGGGTTCCTGTGGTACATATCCCTTTGTCTTGTGATTTGAAGACTTGTAGAGAACAAAAGTGACAAAAAAGAGTTACCAAGAGCTCCATTGGGTGCCAGTCCATCTGGACATATCCCAGGGTATTTTGTTGTCTGTCTTGCTCAGGACTGAGCACATGAGCTTGTGAGTGATAGACAAGCCATCCTCCACCTTCCCCAGCTTTGGAAGGGAGGGTGGGAGGCAGGACAAATTTTTATCCCAGTGGGTTAGAAGGTCAGGAAATGATAGACTGGAAGCTTTGGTATACAGTAGACAGGTCCTGATCCTTCTCTTCTCTCCTTGCTTTTAAAATGGGATATAAAATGATTAAAGGATTTCCTTAAAAACAAAGTCAAAGACATTTTCCAGTGATAAACTCTTCTGCTTTCCTTCCAGAGCAAGTAAATGCACCAGAAATGTAAGAATGCCGATCCTGTGTGCGTGTATTTGGTGGTGATGGAGAGCGGGCTGAGGGGTTATTTCAGGAGGTTATTACCATAGGGGGTTGGTTATTCCTTTTATATTTGTCACTTTTAACTCCAAAGGTAATTTTACAGAAATCTTTGCCAGAGTTCTATAATTCCCTAAATATTAACTTGGCCTTAGCTCAGCACGCCACATTACGAGCGGCTCAGATGATTTCCAGTCTGAACAATTTCTAGTCTTTGCCAAAGTAAAGTTTTTAAAAGTACCTCTCTGATGCCCAGGGGAGGCCTAATTACTTCCTTCTTGTGTGATCTGGGACTCCCGTAAGAAACAAATTGGCCCTTGGGCCGCTCACTGCTCTCACCACGCTGGGAGACGGGACTATAAAGCTGGCAAGGCTGGAGAGACTGGCAGCCTTTCTTCGTGGCTCCTCAAATCAAAGAAAAATAATATCAGTTAATGTTAGATGATCTTGGCTAAGGATCCCATGTCCAAGATATGCACTCCTGCAGAGTGAGCACTCTGAGAGTGCACTCCTGAGCTTGTTAGCAAAGTTGGAGAATGTAATGGAACAAATCCATATCGGAGTCCTAAATTCTTAAGATTTTATTATCCTTGCTCTGCAGCAATGTCCAGGGTCATCAGCCACCAGCAGAATGACAGAGATGATCCCTCAGCTCCAGAGTCCTGTCCTCTGTTTAGACAAAGCAGTTACACTGGAATATGAAGAGACAGCACCGTGATAGTCTGGTGCCTGGTTCTCTTCTGTCCATGGCCACCTCCATGGGTAAGAACAGAGATGAGCCAGTGCCTGGTTATATGAGATTCAGAATTTGGCCATGCCAATGTAGAATTGTATGGAAAAGAAATGCTGCCATGATTTATTTATTAAAAAGATATTTGAAAAGGAAAGAGTGTGGGGGAGTGGACTCATCATGACCTAAAAAGGAAGGGTCTCAGTTCATGCCACTGATCTCCTATTTGTCGGTGATATGGTCAATCTCTTCATGACTCTAGGACTCTTTCTGGGGATGAACAGGGATTGAACTCAGTACCTTGTGCTTGCGAGGTAGGTGTGGTGCCACTGAGCTAAATCCCCAGCCCTCTATAATACTTATTTTTATCAGATAGGAATAGAATTATCAGACTGCATGCACTGGTAAAAGCATTACAGAAGGTAGTGATTGGACAGTGGACCCCATACAGAACGGGTATGAAGAACAGAAGTGGTAAATCCTGGTGGCTGCTGCTTACTATGAACATTTGTCTCCAAAAGAAGGAGCCCTGTGTAGGTGGTGCCACACTGGGCAATAAGCTTTTCCTGCTCAGAGCCAGGGAGACCTATACAATTTCTCTTCCCCTAGAGCATGTTACAGAGGAGATAGTTCCCTACTGTGTGAGGATATAAACCCTGAGACAGCAAATAGTCAAATAAAAAAATCTTTGTACTACAAGTATGAATTTTAAGCAATTATAGAGATTAGGAGAGAGATTCCTGCAATTAGAATACAAGTGTTAAGTAGTGGAGCAAGAAAATGACTTATTCAATACAGATGCTCAGTTATTTGCTTATTTTTTTGTCATTTAATCAACATATGACAGAGACAAAAAAAAATAGGAAAATATGCCAGACTTATACCCCTGATGCTCAAAATAAGATCCCTGGGACAGCAGCATCAGACTCACTTTGGAGCTTGTTAGGAATGCAGAAACTCAGGCTCTGCCCCTAGACGTATCAAGCCAGAGTGTGCATTTCAACTCAACCCCCTGGTGCTCATACGTATAAGCAGCACATTCAAGTTGAGAAGCTCCCATCTGGACATGGCAAGAACAGAACAGATGAGGAACTAGCAAGAAGCATGCTCTGTCAATCATGCAAGGCTGCTAAGCATTTTAGGAATTCTGTGGTAAGGTGAGACATGAAGCAGTTTGGGCAATATTTAGAGTTGGTGGGATTTATCATCTTTAATCTTTTCAGCGTCTTTTTTAGATCCAAGGTCAAAGGATATTCTCAGGTTTCACCATGAACATATACTGGTTCAAATGCCGGTCAAGTCTTTAGTCAAGATTCCTGTGTTTCAGCTGGACTTACAGATGAGCAGCAGCATTAACATCCTCATGAACCATTAGACATGACCTATGTTACCTAAGAGCTTTGTAAACTACCGATGAGTATAAAAATGTGGAGTGGTAACATCAGCACAGCACTGTGAATCTGGAGGGGGAACTGTACAGCAACACGCCCTTTTCTCCTATGCAACCTTTATCAGTGGGGACAGAAGCAGGGAAAAGGCCAGCAGTGAAGTTTCAGCATTTATCAGTCACTTGTGTGAGACACTGGAAGAACAGGGAAAATAGTTTTTGATGACCTTGTCATGGTATTTACATGAAAAAAATGATATCCTGTCCCATTTTATTAGGTAAAACAGTTATTCCCAAGTGGAGGAATGCAAGTAGGATGCATTCCTAATTGTGACCTTGATGTGTCAAGGTCACGTCAAGTTGATGTGATGAAGCTGAGGATAAAAATCTCAAAATGCTGTAACTGAACTCCTAGTCTTCCCACAACTCACAGGTACTTATAGAAAAGTCTGCCTACAAGACAACATGTCAGATAATTAAACATCTATCTTTTGCCTTGTAATCAATATGAATGACATTAAGGACTATTCTTCCCTCAGGTGTAACCTGTTGCATATGGCTGAAAGGGTGTGTGTTCATGACCTTTCATGTATTAAATCTCTTTCCTTCATGTCCCAAAGGAAAGTATGAGGAATATAGTGCAGATAGATAGATAGAGAGAGACAGAGAGAGAGAGAGAGAGAGAGAGAGAGAGAGAGAGCTCTCAGACATGTCTGGATCAGTGGCATTGAAGTTTTAATCAGCAGTTTTCAAATTATCCCTGGTAAAGAACTGATTGTTTCAAATTTTTCATATGTCTGAAAAATGTTCAACATCATTGGTATTTCAAGAGATGTAGATAAAAACAGTACTGAGATTTCATCTCACTCCACAAAGAATGGCTGCTATCAAGAAATCAACCAACAAAAAATGTTGGAAGGCTGTGGGGAGAAAGGAACCCTTCCCTATTGTTGGTGAAAGTGTAGACTGGTGAAACCACTGTAGAAATCCGTGTGGAGACTCTCAAAAAAACTAGCATTGGAGGTCTTATTTGACACTGCAATTTCCCTGATAGTTATATACATGAAAGAATTAAAAGCCTTGTATTACAATGACATATGCACATCCATGTTTACAGCAGCTCAGTTTGTGATAGCTAAATCTTGGAAACAGCCCAAATACCCATCAACAGGAGACTGGATAAAGATGATGTGTTTTTTAAATTTTATTTTTAAAAATCAAATGGAGTATTACTCAGTCATAACAAATGATAAATTAGAAACATTTATACTTAAATAGGTGTACCTTAAGGTCATACTTATAAGTGAAATAAAGAGTGCACAAATGTGTAAATATCATATTGTTTCTCTAATATAAAAAACCGAAGGTATAAATGAGATCAATGATGTATGACAGGTACTGTGAAATAGGAAGAAAATATTCAAAGGGAAAAGGGAAAGGGGGAGAGTAGGGAAAAGTAAAGAAGGGAAAGAAAAAAAATATGATAGTAAAAACAAAACAACGGAGGGCCGGGGATATAGCTCAGTGGTTCCGGCACCTGTCTTGCAAGCGCAAGGGCCTGGGTTCGATCCCCAGTAACCACATATGATACTGGGCATGGAGACTCACCCCAGCAGCAATCATTACCACATGTCACAGTGCTGGGCGTGGTGGCTCACTCTGTAATCCCAGCACTCGGGAGGCAGAGGCAGGAGGTTTGCTGTGATGTGAGTTTGAGGCTGAGCTCAGGGCCAGCCTCAACTACAAAGCAAGACCCTGTCAAAAAAAACCCCCAAACTTGTGGTTCTTCTACAGAATAGAGTATTACTCTGCCATAGAAAACGATAAGCTTGAATCATTTATACTTAAATGGACACACCTTGAGGATATCCTCATAAGTGAAATAAATAGGTCACAGATAGGTACATATCGCATCTTTTCTCTGGTATGAGAAAATGAAGATGTAAATGAGTCCTAGAATTGTATGTTATATATTGTGAAATAGAAAATACTCAAAGTAAAATAGGGTGAAGGTGGAAAAATAATGAGATTATAACAAAAAAGAAAGGGAAAAAAATGTATGTATATGGGGGGTGGTAGGGTGGGTACGGCTATGGGAAAAAATGAGAATTAAGTTGTGTCTTATATTGGTACAAATCCCCATTATGGAGTGCAATCAGGATGCATATATGTAATGTACCAATAAAGATTAAAAAAAACCAAAACAAAACAATGGAAACAAAGCTTATTTATATAGGGGTAGGGGATTGTACAGAGGGGAAGGGAATGAGAAAAAATGAGAATCAAGATACATCGTGTACAGGTACAAATTCCCAATGTTGAATGTGATCATAATGTGTATCTAAAATGCACCAATAAACTCCACAAAGAAAAAAATTTCAAATGTCAAAGGCCAATATTTTTGTGAAAAAAGTAAAAATAAACTACTACAGAAATACAATGAAGAAAATAAGGCATTTAATGTATACTGGTCACAGACTTGGATGTTGTAACACTGTCAAGTGGCTATAAAATTTCTGTGCTCTCTCTTTTCTTTCTTACTATCTTACTTTCTTTTTTTCTTTTTGTTTTTTGGCTCAGTATGTGGTTCAGGATGGCCTTGAAATTCCTAAGTATCCCAGACTGGCCTTGAATTCATAACTGTCCTGGTTCAGCCTCCTTGGTGCTGGAACTACAGTGTATGCCACTATGTCAAAAGCTTTTATTTTCTTACTTTCAATTTCTATAATAATTTTGTGGCATTATCACAAACAGTTTGGAGATGGGAATAGATCTGTGAGGGCACAGTCTGAGTAGTTCTGGCCCAGAGGAATCTTAAATAAAATGACTTACTTTAATACTCAACTAGAACAACATACTAAGCCTAATAGTTCCCATATAGTAAGGGCCTTGTAAACATAGGCATTAAGTGTAAATCCAGTTCATTAGTACCTCCATGAGATTCAATTTTGTTTTCTGAAGTTTTAGTTACTCAGGATATTAAATGGAAAATTCCAGAAACAAACAGTTCATAAATTCTAAGTTGGGCACCATTCTGAGGAGCATGATGAAATCTTGCACCCCCACTTATCCTGTCCACTTGGCACGTGAAGCATCCTTTTGGTCAAGTGGTCTACGTTGTATACACTACTCATTTATTGCTTAGGAGCTGTCTGGTATCCTATCAATTATTGTGGTACTACAGCATTTGTGTTTAAGTAACTTCCTGCCTTCCTTTCTTAGAACTTAATAAAGACCCAAAGCACAAGAATAATAATGTTAGCCAATTAGATAGAACAGTGACACAGCAACCCAGATACGCTGCAAAATTCCAAGTGAAAAGTTCAAAGTACAATAAGATATTCTGAGAATGGAGGAGAGAGATCATACTCATTTGATTTTTATTATAGAATATTGCTATAATTATTTCTACTTTATCATTAGTTATTGTTTTAATCTCTTGCTATGTCTATCTCATGAATTAGACTTTCATTAACACAATACATACAGGGACCTATATATCTGTGTACTATCTGGGGTTTCAGGTCTGCACTGGGGGTCTTGGAAACTATTCACCACAGGAAAGGGTTCTACTGTATCAGAACTACTTCTCACACAATTGATGGAGATGGGTCCTTTTGGTAGTTCTATTTATAGATGAAGAAAGAAACTCAGAGATGAGGAGTCATTTCCTAAAAATCATTTAGTCTATCAAGCACTACACACAAGTATTACTCATTTAATACTCACACTCAACACACACTGCCTCTCAGATATATCTTAATCTACATTAGGCATAAGTAATACATTTTATGGAACTTGGTTACCACAGTAACCAAGAAGAATTACTGCAGCCTAATATCTCTATATAACCTCCTGTGGGAACCAGACCCTGGCACAGAGTTGATATATAGTTATAAATAAACCTTCACAATGATTTGAAGAATGAATTTTGTCACCTTCTTTTAACCCAAACTGAAAAGATTTCAGAACTCAGAAATATGCAAATGGCATCTTAAAGTTCAATTATGACAGATGGTAAAAAGGAACAGGGAACATTTGGGGATCCAAAATATTAAACAGCTTGGTTATCAGTGTCCAGTGAGAACTGTTAAAGAATTGTCACTCTTCCCGAGTGGGGCTAGAGAGGGTCAAGCCCCTTTCACAGCTCCTCCAGGTGTCCCTTTCCTCTTTCTCTCTTGTGTATTCTCTCTTGTTTGAAGTGGGAAGTCAGGCTACAGGAGCTTGACCAAGGCCTCATTTTCGTTCGTTGTGTGTCTTGTGTTTTGGACATTGCTGTGTTCCAGGAAAGGGGCCCAGATCCTCCGGGGAGCCTGCACTTGTCCTGCTCACACTCCACACAGCTCCAATCCATACCCCCTTGTCCACGCCCCGGAGAGCCAGCCCTCTGGGCCTCTGCGCCCAGGCCTCACTTCCTCATCTCCACCTCTGATAATGATGTCTTCCACCTACAACTCTGGCTGATAAACAAATTCCTGAAATACCTTTAAAGACCCTCCATCACTTTCAGCGCTGTTTAAGGAAGGACAAATGGTGGAATAATCAACAACAGATGGGACATAAATGGTACCACATGTCAGACTTAACCTCATCAGTAAGCAGAGGGGCAAGAAACCAAAGCCTCTTTATGCACAGAGGACTAACAACAGCCACACTGCTGCCACAAATGTTGTTAGAACTTTTTTCTTATGCAAGTGATCACTGTGAATCTTTCTAGATTGAAAAGACACACATATTTCTTATTAAAACTCTCATTCCATTCTTAAAAGTTACCTTGGTGGGAAAGAATTATAATCAATTTTTCCTAGGCAGGAGGCAATACTGACCAGAATATCACATGTTTTTGATTATGGTCATGAAATGACTCTTGTACATTCCCTGGGCTAACAGTTGCTCTCAAAGAGTCAATTTTCTCCCTATATAAACATGTCTTGCCTAAAAAAGTGGGAGTTCTTATAAGCATTTTAAAGACCATATTTTCCTTTGAATACTAGCTCTCCAACTTTGGAAGATACTTAGCACTTCCAAGTAGGACCCGGTGTACCCAGGCAGCGCAGAAGAAGTAGGAGATTTCAGAGCAAAGTGAGACTCCTCGGCAATATTGAGTGGGAAGAGTTGTGGGGAAGCAGTACTAGGTTGGAGCTGTGGAAAACAGCAGCCTTTATGAGAAGAGGGACACAAAGAGGGCATCCTAAAGGGTCATCAAAGTCCCAATTTGGACCTTGGAAGAATCAAAAATGACCTTTGACATTCCTTTAATATTTTTTGAATTACACATGAAATACTGTGAACCCTGTAGCTCTCATCTGCACCAAAATATGAGATCTACTAAATGAGACTAAAGAAGGAAAGGAAATGAAATTCTCTGGACTTATGTTTGGGAATTTATGGTATTGTCTTCCCAGAAGTTACCACAGACTTACAAGACAAATAGAGATTAGGTAGAGAATTTTACTTTGCTCTTGCCTACCTGCTAGGTTTACTCTATTATGCTTTAACAGGAAACTTCTCTAATCTTAATATATATAAGAAGACACTGTTATTGCAAGCACTAAACAGTATGACATAGGTGAAGTGCAGGATTTGGCTCATAGTAGAAACTTGTTTAAGCTTGATGAAACTTGCAACAGCATTCTTTGAAAAACTGGAGACAAATTTGCCCTGTTCTCTGCAATTTCTGCTCTGCGCTGAGTGAAGAGCCAGTGTTCTTAGACCCTTGGGCCATGTCTTCACGAACCAGGTATTACAGCAAGTTTGGGTTCTGATATGACTCTGCAGATGTCCAGATGGGAACTCTGGAATGATGGCCTGTGAAGGATCTCAGAGCTTTTATAAAAGGGTCTTTTCATGCCCTGTTTCTTGAATATACATTAGGGTTGCACACTGAATCAAATCCCTGGATTTCCATAGGAGTTCATTCCCTTGACGTACATGGCTTGGATTTACACTGGACAAAAATTGTGGGGCTTCTCCCGACAGATTTCCCGGAACTACCATCATGTGACATAATCTCCTTATTCCATTTTCCCTTAATTTTTTTTTCTCCATGACTTTGATGGGTTTGACCAAGGTCAGAAGGCCAGATCTACAGGAGCTGTCACACATGCCGCCTTCCTCTTCCCAAGGCCTGAGGGTGGTGGCTGTCTGCAGGGGCCCTTTCTCCTGTATCCTTTGGCTTCTTCTGTCTTTTGCTATCACTATTCCTAGACCTGCCCTCCACCTCATACCAAGATGACTTGTAACAATTTGGCTTTCTGGTAGTGCCTGATTAACACAGCCATCCTGTTGCCACATTTTCTTGCCAAAGGACTCCTCAATGGAATGGACAATAGGTCAAATGACTAGTAGACTAGCTGTTGGGTCACACAGTTGCCAGGCACTCATCCTGTCCATTGCAGGCTCTGATGGACGGTCCATCTACCAAGCAGACAGTCCACTGGCTAAAGGCTATGCAGGGGGCTATCTAAAACGTCCCTAGGTTCAAAAGATACAGATCTCTCTTCTTATCCTGGCACCTCTTCATGCCAATCTATAATTGCTGTTATAGCCCTTTTGTTTCTCTAGAACTGCTTTCAAAATATAAGTGCTTCAGTTGGTTGTCTTGTTATTTAGCCTCTGTTGTTTTTATTTAACATAAACTTTCTTTTGAAACAGAGAAACAGGAAAAGTGAAAGTATTTTCACCTAATGTACCTTATAAAACTCAATTTATTCAGAATCATTTGGCACAAGGATAGCTCATCTGCTTCAGTTTTTTATTCTCTGTAGGATGCTAATTGTTTTTCTTTTGCTGGTCTTGTAGTTTTGGCCTGAAGTATAAAATCTGGCCCACTGAGCTATGTGTCAGATTTGTAAATTAGGTGACATCTGTTTTCAATTTTATCATCTCTGATTTCCTTTCAGAATCTATTCACTTTCACTTTAATTATAATTATCAGATTTTACTTTATACTTTAGACCAAAGTGTAGATGTTTGTGTTTGGGGAGTGCAGATTATAATGGCAAGAGAAAACTGGTCCCAATATAAGCTCTTGGGGAAAAGATGTTGGGAAAAGCCTCAGCATCCAGCCCAAGGAAGGTTATGGCTAGCCACACACAACTTGACTTTAAGGTGTGGGTGGGATAATTACAGTCTATTAGAAAAGGCCGGCAGTGGGCACTGATCTGGGAGAAGTATTTCGACGAGAGAGGCTGAGGTAGTGATGATGGGAGGAGTAGTACCTGCAATGAGTGTAACCTTTTTGTCTCTTCCTATTTTGCTCTTCTTTTTTCTTCATAAAAAAACAGTAAAGGAAGAACTTTAATCTAGTCTCATGTACATGTTTGTTTTTTTTTTTTTTTTTTTTTTTTTTAGGTTTTTTGGAGACAAGGTCTCGCTTTGTGGTTCAGGCTGGCCCTGAGCTCAACTTCAAACTCACATCACAGCAATCCTCCTGACTCTGCCTCCCGAGTGCTGGGATTACAGGCGTGAGCCACCACGCCCGGCACTGTGGTATGTGGTACTGGTTGCTGCTGGGTGTGGGTCTCCACACCCAGTACTGTTATGTGGTTACCGGGGAATCGAACCCGGGTCCTTGCGCTTGCGAGACAGGCGCTGGAACCACTGAGCTAACTCCCCGGCCCTACATGTTTGTATTTTATAGTGGAATGTTTTATTCTTACCTGCTTGTCTCCTAAATTTTATGAATGACAAAACTGGTGATTGCTAATTAGATTGGGATTAATTTTTAAGGATAATTTTCCTGTTATAACATCCAGTGTAACACCTTTGGTTAACACTTCTTCTTTCATTTATATCAATCTTTGTCACCCACATTCTAAGGATGCGCAACCCTTGCATTTGTGGGGGCAGTAGATAACGAGAGCTCCCCTGGCCGGAACACGCACCTGAGCTTTTGCTTTTGGCACATGAACCTGTCCTGCCTGGAAGGAGCCCTGGGCAGGCTGGCTGTGCACACAGCACAGAAAGGCGCCCCAAACACCAGCTGCACGGCCCTAGCCCACATTTCGGAAGCCATCCATGAGTCCAAAGTGGTCTTATGTGCAGTCATGCTTAGGTTGTTGCTTGTATCTGTAGAAGTGCTGTTTTTGAGTGGTGTAGGTGGTTCTCAGTTGTGTGCAATTTTTCTCTTGTTTGCCATGTAGCAACTAAACTGACTGTCAAAAACTGAGAGGTTCTGCTCTTACCAGTATCTAGAGATTAAAGGTCAGAGTGTTGGTAAATACTCTATAATGTGCAAGACAGTTCTACAACTAAGAACTATCTGGTCTAAATGTCAATAATACCACTGAGAAACACTTGCTGTAGGCATTTATACATTTAACCAGGTGATAATATATTTTTATATCTCAATTTAAACTGTGCAGTTGAGATAAAGGGATATATTCAAATTGGATTCCTCAAATCAATTGTTATCATCAACTCTAAGGACCATATTGGTCAGATCATATTCCTTGTATATTGGGCCCAAAAGAACCTCCCTACTACCTCCTACCTTCTACTTCCTTTCTTGATTAACAGCATCCTCTTCCAGGTCTACACGGTCACTCGAGCTAGGTATCTCTCGGTTTTCACTGCTGCTCTCCCCACATCCCACTCTTATGTTTGATCAGTTCCTCCTAGTTCTATACTGTCAATATAATGACTGGCTCTGATATCTGAGGCTTCTATCATGGACTTAATCCAGGTCTCCCTCAGGCCCAATAGGCTCCAACAATACTAAAGCCCACATGCACACTCTGTGAGCCCCGTGAGCCCCAGATGAAGTTTCCAGACCTTCAGGCCCTCCACCATCCATGCTGGATTCTTATGACTAAATATGCAATTCTTCATTAAGAGTGTTTCTCATGCTTTAAAATCTTTATTTCATGCCAGAAATGACATTCATCTTCTGTTATCCCAAACCTCATAGAATTTGATGAGTCAAATTGTCTGTAGTGAGAACCAAATAATCTCCCGAACAGAGTGTCTTCCAGTGAGTGAGATCTATAGTGTGAGGCTGAGCATTGAGCCTCCTCTATCTCTTAGTCACTGTGTAATGCTGGGCAGATTTTTAACTGGTTCCTGTGCTTCTCTTACTTTTTTTTCACTAGAGCACCTGTTTCTTTTTCTGTAAGACAGGAATAATGCCATTTGCCCTTCCTCTCTCATAGGGTGCTCATGAAGATCAAATGAAATCACATACATATTTGAAAGTGCTGGTTATCTCCTCAAGCTTATTTTAAAATGTCAAATATCTTTCTCTTCAAATACAGTATAGAGAAATAAAGCCTCTCCTCATTTTTGCAAGGCCTTCATTATTTCTTGGAGAAGTTTTGCACATTCTATTTACTCTCATTCTTCAAGCACATACATTGTTTTCACTCATCCACACCTGGCAGCTTTCAGCCGCCTCTATCAATAACAATTTCTTCATGACCACCACCTGTGGACACTATTCACTTTCCTCATTTACCTCAGAGACTGAGACCTTCTCACCAATAAGACCAGAGTGAGCTTCCTGAAATGGACCATATCATGCCATGAACAAAATGACTCCTCACTGCCTACAAAACTAAAAATCTTTAGGAAGCTTTGGCAAGCCCCCCCACCCATCTTCAGTGTCCTACCTACTACTTCACTGGCATCTCCAAATGTTGCTCTTCTTGGAACATATTCTTTAGTCATACAAAACAACATTGTTTTTAGAAAGTGCCAGGTCTTTCCCCCTGCTGCCTGCAAAATAATGTCATACATTTGATCATCTTTCAACACCTGGTTCAAAATTTGACTTTTGGAGCAACTCACTTGGGACTCTTCCTGTTTTTAAAGAATTACTCCTATTCTTCATTCCTACTTCCCAATAAATTTTCCTACCCTTAATCTTCCATTGTTCCTTATAATTCATTCTTCAACTTCTGGGAACATAAACTCAGAGTATCTGACCTATAGCAGGTTGAGGTTACATAATTTTGGAGGCCCCAGCAAGGTAACTGCAAGAAGGCTAATATGTGACTTTCTCTTGTGCTCTAGCTACTTTTGAGAAGAGGTACATGTCAAGGCAGCATGAAAACACCAGTAAAATTTTATATATGTATAATTTTATATATATACTAAGACTGTTAGTGACAGGTAAGCAGGAGTTGCTACTACAGGGAGTATTGGGGAATCAGTATATATATATTTATATTTATATATTATATATTTATATTTATATATTTATATATATATTTAAGTTTATGTGATGCATATACTATGTATGTTAAATATATATCAATACACTTAGAGATGCTCAGGCACTGAGCAGTCAAGACACTGTCACATGCTTCTTCAATGATATCCTGTTAAAGGCTAACAAATTAGATAAGAGCTTCTTTGTGTAGTAGATGGAGATGATTGACTAAAAAGTCTCTTCTATAATTAGATAGATATTTAAATGTGTTTCAAAGATAATATCATGGTTGTCATGCTAAATGGTACATGTGGCTCTTGATCTCAAGTTTTCTTTGTAAAACTATAATTCTTGTCTATTAACATTCTTCAGGGCTCTAACTTCTAGAACAACCATAATTGGTAAGAAATAACAGTCTTCTGGCTATACTTTATTTTTCAAAGTGCCTGATATCCAGATGAAATGCTAATAGTTAGGCTCACTGCTCCCACTAAAATACTGATGTAATGATCTTCACTTCTGGGTGTTCAACGATTGAAGTTTGGAGACAAGAACTAGAAAGGTAACTGGGATGAGAAGAGTCAATACTTCAGCCCTGGCCTTTAAAGGTCAATGAGGACTCAGGACATGAGGGAACGTTTGCGATAGAATCTTGTAACTTTGGTGAGTCACCCTACCTCCTGAACAGGGATATTGCTAGACCTTAAAGAAAAAAACTCAATGATGTACAGTGTGCAAAAAAAGAGGGTCACCAAAGAGGGGAAACACAGAAAGCAACATGCTCAAGAAAAACTGTGACCCATCCTGGGCAGCTGACACTGACAGAAGAGCTGAGAGACTTTGTACATGGTTTCAAAAGTAGTGCATGAGGAGACATAACTGACCTGGATAGAAAACAAGAGGTTAATTTTGGTTAACACAGGTCTTAACTTGCTTTTAAACAGCCAGGAGAAAAGTATAACCAGAAGATGTATGAAAATAATACCATGGTAGTAAAGCTAGATATAAGAATTCAATTTTAGAGTTCATGCTTTGATTACACATATTTTAATTTTTTGGAAACTTTGATTATTCTTACCAAACTGTAAATGATCATGCAGATGGAACCAACAACAAATGTGTCAGGATCCTTTTACAGAATCTACTATACCGACCTTGTGAAAGGAGTTCACAACTGCTAAACTGCCACATGACTGCTATGTAAGGCCTATTAGGGCTTCCTGGAGAAGGCTTCGGACTATGGTCTCCCCTCTACTGATCCTTCTCAGTTTTAAGCATCAGATAGAAATTATGTGCCTTCTCCCCTAAATTAGTTAGGGATATCTTTTTTTGGGGGGAGGATATTATAGACAGATGAATTAGGTAGAAATAGGACAGGCAGTTAGATAGGGCAAGGCCCTCAAGGGAGTCCAGAAGATGAGAACACATCAAAACTGTGGCTAGAGGCACATCTGAAGAAGATTAAAGTTACAATGGCCCGATTTACATACTTCTTTAAGGGACAAATGGAAGTCTGAGATTCACCCTTTTGAGATTTCACACATAAATTAACCATCATCTCTCCCACTCAAACTAAGACCAAGACTAAAGACAAAATTAAGACAGATTATTCACCAAGGTTAATGATGTCATCCAAAAGCCCTTGCTATTGCTGGATCATTATTAGTCTTATTTAGTATAACCAAAAGAAAAGAGTTGAGTCACTCCCTTTCCTTCATTTAACTGTAACTGTCACACTACCTCATGATCATCTAGGTCTAAATTTCGGACAACTCTAAAGATTACCCAGAGTTAAATTTAAACCACCTAATGATTATCTAAGCTTAAATTTAGGACTACCCTAATGATTATCTGGCTTAAGCTTAGGAGGAACACAGATTGCTGACCTCAAACAGAGAGAGATAGTGGGAGGTACTGTGTATCAGAGATGTCTGATACTATAAATACTGGAAGCCTGAGTATTCGAGGCTCCTTTTTTCTCTCTCACACTTGACCCCTATCCTATTTCACCTTCCCATCTGAGCATCTTTTATTTCACCCTTTTTGTTCATCCTTCTTTCTATTTTTGCTATTGTCCTGCATGGTCTTCAATAAATATAGTTACTTACTATATACTACTAGCTGTACACTTGGCAATTCCTTCCTGTTGTACATAGGAATATGGATTACTTTTGACCCACTGTAATATATTGGTTGATTATAGTTTTGATCCATGTTGTACTCAATTTGTGACAGTGTTCTATGTCTACCAGCATAACATGCCATTATTCTGTAATTATATTTATCTCCTTTACTGAACAATGAGGTCTCTGGATACAAGGAACATGCTCTATCTCTTCATATATGTCTAGTTTCTTGGTATATACAAATACTAACAAACACTTGTTGAATAACTGAATGAGTTCTACAAGTCATTATTGTTCCTACTACATTTTGGGTCCTTGCCATATTATGTACAACTTTAGAACTTTTTGGATTACACTTGGTTTTCACAGAAACCATTCAGATAAAATTCTGGCAAGTGCTATGATTTATTCAGCAGTTCCCCTCTGTGGAGTTGTGGGCTTGGCTTTCTTTGGAAAGTTTCACGACTATAGTTTATGATATCTGTCTGTGCTCCACCTCTATTGATTCCCCAACACTCCCTGTAGTAGGAACTCTTGCTTACCTGTCACTAACAGTCTTAGTATTTTCCAGTTGTCTAGATAACAGCTTGGCAATGGTGGTAAAGCTGTTGCTCATGCGGAAGATGTCCCTGCTCTGAGGACCCAAGATGGAGGAGAAGGTGTCAGTGATGCTCTTGATCTCTAGCAGGAGAATATGGTGAAACGAATGCTCCATATTGGCCAGCTGGCTCACCAGGTACACCAGGCAGCTCCTGGCTCTCTCCTGCCAAGACCAGCAAAGGGAAAAAGAAAGAAAGTCAGAGCCCCACAACTAGCAGGTGACAATTACATACCGAGTTGACTGGAGGGGCTAGTCAATATTAATTATGTAATAAACTTCATTCATATTTCTTTGAATCTTCTTCTTTGAGATTTTACATCTCATATATACCAATTTCTAGGACAAACATATAAAAAGCAACTTTTTTCCCAAGTACTTTTTTTTTGTCTTGCTGGGGATTGAACCCTAAGTCTCAGAGGTGCCAGGTGCTCCTCCACTGAGCTACATCCTGAACCCAAGTTAATCTTTTCTTAACACTGAAAATACTCTTATTAGCCCATCTTACTATACCAAAACCTCTCACCTTCATTAGTGATTGGAATCCATCCACCCTTCCCAACTATGTGACTTGCTAACTTCCCCCTAGGAAGGAACGGTCAACTGGCTTAGACAGGCCTGGACCCTGGCACTCAACCCCCTGGGTGTCAGATGTTGGCATATCCTCCTGTGTGCAAGGTTATCTCGTTTTTACAGGGTATTCTCATGAATTTGTTCATATTTCAACATACCGTGTACTGGGAAAAAGTAAGATTAAATTATCTAATCAAGTTAATTCTTATAAATAATTGAAATAAGTTTTTTTCAAAGAAATTAGGGTAACATGAATAACAGGTATTTGTGAAAATACAACAAAAAGTAGATCAGGAGACAAATATATAAATATGTAAATTCCTCAGAAGCCATATTTTGAGAATCTAAACCAACATGAGCAGATGTTATGAAAAAGAAAAATTCAAAGTTACCAAAAACTTACTTGAAATGTAGATTTGTGCCAAATGGAAATATTAATACTTCCCAATAAATACAAACTATTCAAAGAATAGCATTTAATGTTTAATTTCTCTTCTAAAATCTTACTTTTTGTGTGCATGTAAAATTTTCCTATTAGTGCTGTAAAATATATTACATTTATTATAAATCAATATAAATTGGGGGTTGGTGCTCAAAATCACTCCAGTGAATAGATGCATAAGTAAGTTGCATTTCTATCCAAAATTCCCTTTTCCTTTTTGTTCCAGTATCTAAAGATTTAACTTTGGTCAAGGTGCAATTGCCATTTCCTTCCAGACGCTGTCTCTACTGACCCCTTCTGATGTCCCTCACACTGCCTGTGCTCAATTGCATTTGCTCAGTGGCTTACACAAGCCTTTGTTCCACCACCAGTCAGGTATTGCATGCCTGTAGTATGCCTGTGCTAGATGTTAAATGACACCAGTGAATACAGAAATTTGTTCCCCCTTAAAGGCACTCTCAATTTCCCTTTCACTTACAATTCTCTAAGGGTTTCATGTGCCAATAAAGCTTCTTAGGAGACTGCTTCTCATTCATCATTCATCAACTGGGCATAGAACTGAGTCTGTAGATTGTACACCAGTGTGTAAATGTCTCAATTCACTCATCTGTGTAAATCTTAGGATCCAAAATAAGATGTTCCAAATGAAGTACATAGTTGCAAAGGAGTTGTGTGCTTTATAAGAAATATTTACTGCAGAATAAAGGGAAGTAGTAAAGTTTCTAGTCTTTTTTTTTTTTTTTGAGACAGGGTCTCACTTTGTAGCTGAGGCTGGCCCTGAGCTCAGCCTCAAATTCACATCACAGCAATCCTCCTGTCTCTGCCTCCCGAGTGCTGGGATTACAGGCATGAGCCACCACGCCCGACACTGTGGTACTGGTACAGGTATCTGCTGGGCATGAGTCTCCACACCCAGTATTATATGTGGTTACTGGGGGATCGAACCGAGGCCCTTGTGCTTCCAAGACAGGCGCTGGAACCACTGAGCTAAATCCCCGGCCCTTTAGTCTTTAGTACTTGATTTTCAAAAGTTTCATATAGGATTTCACTGGCACACAGTTCTTGGGGAAGTGGGTTACAACTACTAGGCAATATTTTAAGTTGGTTTTTGAGGTCTGCTAGGATACAATACCCTGTGAGTGGGCGGGGCAGAAGTTTGTACTTCCCTGAACTAGACAGCTAGTTGAAGAGGAATTACTAGAACACAACAATATTTAACTAAGAAATAAAGACCACAGGAATAAATTCTTGTTGTTTTGAATCTCTACCTGTGTATGATTTTGTAACATTAAACATTAGTCTTTGGCCTAATGTTAGGCATATCTTCCAAATGCTGGTACATTCCAGTATACAAAAATAAAAAAATTACATTCTATCACCACTTATCAGGAAAGTCTTTAAGTCCTGAGAAGCTGGTATGTGCACAGTTTTTTCATCCCATATTCAAACAACCAATACAATGTATGTTACACACACACACACACACACACACACACACACACACACACACTCCGTATCTATGGCTTCAACAAACTGAGGTTCAAAAATATTGCAGTAAAACTTTATCTGTATTACACATGTGTACTTTTTCCCTGTCATTCTACAAACAATACATTATAATAATTTTATATAGTATTTATATTGTTATAAGTACTCTAGAGATATTTAAAGTATATGGAAAGATGTGTGCCAGTTTTTTGGGAATACTACACCATTTTATAAAAAGGAACTGAATATCTATGGAATTTGGTATCCATGGGGATCTTAGAAGCAGTCTTTATGGATAAATAGGGATGATTATAGTACAGTGGTATGAGTAGATTCTCTTGAGGTAGAAGGCTCACTTCATTCTAATGTCTACTGAATAGCCCAAACCTAATAATCATAGGTTAATAATTCTTTCAAGTGAAAACTATTCTATTAAAAAGATGATTAGCTTAGCTGGTGAGGCAATGGCCCAAGTGTTTTTGTTTTTTTTTTTCTTAACACTGTATTTCTGTATTTTATATGCTGCAGAAATACTGGGCCAGTACATATTTCCCATGTAGTCATGTAGAACATTAAAATGTGTATCCAGGGCTTATACTTAAGAAAATTAAGTATTTTTATTCTTTCATCAAACTCAATTAGTGCTTCTTGAAGTGAGGGAGTGGTGGAAAAAAAGAGAATAAGTGATTTTGTCCCCAGAGAACATCTACAGACTCTCTGGAGACACTTTCGACTGTCATAACTGGGGGAGTGGAGGGAGGGCTGGAAGAATGTAGGAGGGTGGAGGCCAGAGGTCCTACAATGCACCAAAAAGTCTCCTATAAGAGAACCATTAGCCTAAATGCTGATAGTGCCAAAGCTAAGGAACAGAGTTAAGTGAAGACTGCTTTTCCTCCTTTTCTTGTGAATGTGTGGTGAAGATTATAACTACGAATACAGTTTGGTGCCACTGTCCTGAAATGTGCTCAGCACCAGTTGTGTTACCTCTCCTTGCTTCGTTCTTTGTCAGCTGCTTTCTGTTCTTGCTATGCAAATGTCAACACAGTGAAAATGGTGAACAGTGTTTTGGCATTACCGTGAAAAGGGCTCTGACTTCACAGATGTCCTCAAAGGTCTGATGAGGATCTGTGGACCACTGTGAGAGTTAGTGAACAGCAATCAGAGGCTGGCAAACTTTTTCTGTAGAGGAGCAGGCTGTAGATATTTCTAACTGTGGGCTGTGTAGGCTCTGTTGTGGCAAAGTAGTTATGGACAGTAAGAAAAAAATGACTGAACATGAGTGGATTGGCCCACAGACAACAATTTGCAAACCCCTGGACTACATTATATGTTTGAAAAATTGCAATGACCACAACATTTTATTTTTATCAGTGTTATTTGTTTTCCTTATATACTGTTACTCCTATCTCACAGAACTCCTTTGTTATCCTTTACATGATAATAGACTATGATTTAGAAACTGGCCAATATTGAAAATATAGGTCTCCATTATAATACAGTTTCATTTTACTAATCATCCCCTATGTGACAGCGGTTTGACATGTGCTTCTTCACATAATCCCTTCAACCTTGCACAAAGGCTATTTTAGAGGAGGGTGCTGATGTCAAGAGGAACAATAACTTGACTACAATTACATGGAGAATAGTCCTAAATATGGTGGAGCTGAATCACAATCTCTCTGGTTCCAGAGTTTGAATTTTCTCTTTTCCAAAGCTAGTAAGGACCATTAGGGCAGCTCTGTTTGCTACAGTCTTCCTTTCTTTCCTCTATCCATGGCAAGCATCATCATCTGATTACAACATTCTTTCTTATTGAACCTGGAACGTTTAAGAGACCCTTTCTCAACACTGTCACGCTTATGAGTGATTCTCTGCTTGGGCTGCACATTAGGATCATCTGAGAACTATTAGAACAAACTGAATGCCCAGTGGATGCCACCCTTCCCAATATCTACTTAATTTCATTGAAGTGGGTGAAGATCAGGCATAAGAATTTTTAAACATCCCAAGTGATTCTAACGTGCAGAACTGAAAATCACTAGTTTGTGTTATATTCTAAGACTTTGAAAGTTTGAGAATTTGCGGATTTAGAAAACATGGATTTGGTTGGAGCTTGCTGGCCTCCAGGCCCACTCTGGAAGAGCACCCAGGGACAGAGTATAGCAGTGGGAAGCATCGTGGAGGCAGAGCTGGAGTTAGCATTTGGCACCATTGCATCTGCTCTGGGGTTGGAGCTTGCTGGTCTCTAGACCCATGCCTGAAGAGCACCCAGGACTGAGTATAACAGAGGGAAGAGCTAGGGAAGTGGCAGCCCATGCCATCACAGCCAAGGAAGGTCAGAGTCTGACTTTCTCCATGTCAACTGCAGACGCACATCCAGGAACTCTGTATTGGTGAGTAGCTGGACCTGTTGGAACATCAGCCAGTACCATTGCAGCTGCACAGGGCCTGCAGCCTACTGGCCTCCTGGCCGACTGCACAAGCAAGCCCAGGGACTCTGTATTGCTGAGCAGGCGGGCCCATTGGAACCTCAGGCAGTGTCATTATAGCAGTGCAAGAGCCAGAGACTTCCTGCCTCTAAAGCAGACAGGAGAAGGTGCTCTGACCGTATTGTTTGAGTGCCTCATATGGCGTGCCAGAACTAGAGGTTTTTCTTTAGGTCCCAATACAGACTGTAAAGAACAACCCAGGAAACACTGATATTTTAAGGGTCCTAACTATTAGGAGGAAAGAGACTTTCAACAAACATCACCAGAAAACAGGTCAGGTATAAAGCCAAAAACAACAGCAACAACAAAAACTCAGAGATAAGGAAAGACTCAAAGTCTCAGATACAAAGATCTTCATCTCGAGGTAACACAAGGGGAAGGGAAATAGAGAAGTTGGAAGGCCAGTCTCCAGGGTCCTCGGAAATGGTAACCAAAGCAGATCTAGTAAAATGGAAATCAGAATTGATCTCTGAGATGAAAGCAGAGATATTGGACACAGTCAACATGATGATTAATAAAGCTAAAGAGGAAATCATTGAGTTGATAGAATCCAAGATAGCAAAAGCACTGGAACCTTTTAAACACCTACAAGCAGAAGCCCAGGAAATTAAGAAAGTGAAAGTTTGAGCAATAGAGTGAATATGGCAGAAGATTGAATTTCAGACCTAGAAGACAGAATCTCAACCAATGAACTGGAAAGACATAATCTATGGAAAAAAGCAAGCGATGATGAAAAATCAATCCAACAGCTCCTACATGATTTAAAGAAGAATAACATAAGATTGATTGAAGTCACTGAGGAAGCAAGAGACAATGCTGAAAACATTAAAAAACGATTCATAGAGATAATGGCAGAAAACTTCACAGGAAAAGGAAAAGAATTGGACATAAAAATATATGAAAGATACAGAAATCCACACGCCCTTGACATTAAAAAATCTACACCTAGGCATATAATTATAAAAGTTCCAGATATCCAAAAAAAGAGAATGAAATACTGAAAGCATCCAGAGAAAAGAAAACAGTTACATTCCAAGGGAAGCCCGTCAGGATCACAGTGGACTTCTCAACTCAAACACTCAATGCAAGAAGAGCCTGGAGTGAAGTCTTTCAAGTCCTAAAGGAAAATAACCTCCAACCCAGACTGATGTATCCTACAAAACTATTCTTCAAAATTAATGGGGAAATAAGATACTTCCATGACAAAGAACACCTGAAAAACTTCACAAATACGAAACCTGTGCTCCAAAACATTTTAAAGAATATCTTGGAGAAAAATAAGGAAAGTTACAATCCAAGACACTTAACAGAGTCAACCCATGGGGCCAAACAAGAAACTGATAGGAAAAGAGCAAAAGTAGAATAACACAGCCAAGAACAGGAAAACATGGCAACACTAAATTTACCTATATCAGTCATAACCATTAATATCAATGGACTCAATGTGCCAATTAAGAGATACAGACTGGCAGAGTGGATCAGAAACAAGATCCTACAATCTGCTGCATACAAGAAACATACTTAATTCAGAAAGAAACCCATGGACTGAAAGTAAAGGGATAGAAAACTATACTCCATGAGATAGGAAACAGCAAGAAAGCAGGAGTGGCGATTTCATTTACAGACAAAATAGACTTCAAGCCAAAACTGATAGAGAAAGATAAAGATGGACACTATCTTTTAATACAGGGAAAAATCCAAGAGAAAGAAATCACAATCTTAAATATCTATGCTCCAAATTCTAATGCACCCAACTATATAAAACAAACATTAATCAACATGAAAAACCAGACAAACTCCAATACAATAATAGTAAGGGACCTCAATACCCCACTGTTACAAAGAGACAGATTGACTGGGCAAAAAGTCAATAAGGAAATCCTTGAGTTCAACCAGACTCTTCAGCAAATGGACTTAATAGATGCCTACAGAGCATTTCACCCCACAAAGTCAGAATTTACATTCTTCTCAGATGTTCATGGATCATTCTCCAAAATAGACCATGTGCTGGTTCATAGAATAGGTTTAAGCAAATATAACGTGATTGAAGTTATCCCTTGCATACTGTTGGACCATAGTGCCCTGAAACTGGAGCTGAACAGCAAAGTAAAGTCCAGGATCATCACAAACACATGGAAACTGAACAACACTCTGCTGGCCAACCAATGGGTCACAGAAGAAATTAGAGAAGAAACTGAACAATTCTTACAACTAAACAATAACCCCAGTACAACATATAGAAATTTATGGGATGCAATGAAAGCAGTTCTACGAGGAAAATTCATAGCACTGAAGGCCTACATCCAGAAAGCAGAGCAAGCTCAAGTAAATGATTTAATGCTGAACCTCAAGCGACTAGAAAGAAAGGAGCAAGACAAAACCAAAGCTTGCAATAGGCAAGAAATTATAAGGATCAGGCAGAAATTAATGCAATAGAAACCAAGAAAATGGTTCAAAAAATCAATGAATCAAAAAGTTGGTTCTTTGAGAGGATACACAAAATTGATAGACCCCTAGCCAACTTCATCAAATAAAGGAAGCAAAAGGTTCATATCTATGCTATTAGGAATGAGAATGGAGAAATTACTACCAACCAGAGGAAGTCTGGAGGATAATAAACACCTACTTTGAAAATTTATACTTTAATAAAATGGAAAATGTAGAAGAAATGGATAGATTTCTAGACACATATGAACTCCCAAAGATGAATAAAGAAGATATAGAAATGTTAAATACCCCAATATCAATCTGTGAAATTGAAAATGTAATTAAAAACTTTCCAACAAAGAAAAGCCCTGGACCTGATGGTTTTACTGCTGAATTCTATAAAACTTTTAAAGAAGAGTTAGTGCCTCTACTTCTTAAACTCTGTAATGAAATTGAAAGGGAAGCAGTATTCTCAAACTCATTCCAGGAAGCAACCATTACCCTGATTCAAAAAGCAGAGAAAGATCCAACCAAAGGAGAACTACAGGCCAATCCCCCTAATGAACATCGATGCAAAAATCCTCAATAAGACACTGGCAAACAGAATACAGAGAATTATCAAAAAGATTATACACCCTGACCAAGTTGGATTCATCCCAGGGATGCAAGGATGGTTCAACATATGTAAATTAATCAATGTTATACACTATATTAACAGGCTCAAGGACAAAATCCATATGGTCATCTCAATCAATGTAGAAAAAGCGTTTGACACCATACCACACCCATTTATGTTCAAAACTCTACAGAATATTGGAATAGATAGTTTGTATCCCAAACTAATAAAACCTATCTACGAGAAACCATCAGCCAGTATCATACTAAATGGTCAAAAACTGAAACTTTTCACACTAAGATCAGGAATAAGACAAGGATGCTCTCTCTCACCACTTCTGTTCAATATAGTTCTGGAAATATTAGCCATAGCAACTAGGAAAGAGAAAGAAATAAAAGGAATAAAGATAGGAAAAGAAGAAGTTAAATTGCCATTATTTGCTGATGACATGATACTCTATCTAGAGGACCCTAAAAATTCAATTAAAAAAATGACTGGACCTAATCACCAATTTTAGCTGCGTAGCTGGTTACAAGGTCAATGTTCAAAAATCAATAGCCTTCGTATACACAAACAGTAGACCTACTGAGATAGAAATTGGAGAGGCAGTCCCTTTCACAATAGCACCCCAAAAATAAAATATCTAGGAATCAATCTAACAAAGGAGGTGAAAGACCTCTACTCTGAAAATTATAGCACTCTGAAAAAGGAGATAGAAGGTGATATCAAAAAATGGAAAGACATACCTTGCTCCTGGGTAGGAAGAACCAATATTGTCAAAATGGCTATACACTCAAAGCTACTATACAGATACAACACAATCCTGATTGAAATCCCAACAGCATATTTCACAAATTTAGAGAAAAAATATCCAAACTTTCATCTGGAACCACAAAAGACCTAGAATAGCAAAAACAATTCTAAGCAATATGGACATGGAAGGGAGGTACTACAACTCTGCACCTGAAACTATACTATAAAGCCACCATGATAAAAACTGCATGTTACTGGCAAAGTAACAGACCTGAGGATTAATGAAGTAGACTAGAAGATCCAGAAACTACTCCAGATACACTGAGCCACCTCATCTTTGACAAAGGAGCCAAAAATCCTCAATGGAGGAAAGATAGCCTCTTTAACAAATGGTGCTCGAAAAAACTAGGCTTTAACTTGCCAAAGACTAAAACTAGATCTAGCTCTTTCACTGTGTACCAAGTTAAAATCAAAGCAGATAAGAGACGTAAATATTAAAACAGACACTCTAAACTTGTTGCAAAATAGGTTAGGTAAAACTCTTGAAGACAATGGCTTACGGAAAGACTTCTTGAACAAAACCTCTATAGCACAGGAATTGGCAGAAGAAATCAACAAATGGGACCTCATTCTTTTAAAAAGCTTCTGAACAGCAAAGTAAACCACCAACAGAGCAAAAAGGCAACCAACAATGTGGGAAAAAATCTTTACCAGCTGTTCCCCAGACAAAGGGTTACTATCTAGAATATATAAAGAGCTCAAAAAAATCAGCCCACCCAAATTTAATAACCCAATTCAAAAATGGGCATCTGAAATGAACAGATATTTTTCAGAGGAAGAAGTAAGAGCAGCTAAGAAGCATATGAAGAAATGTTCAACATCATTAGTCATTCAAGAGATGCAGATGAAAAAAACACTTAGATTTCATCTCACTCCACAAAGAATGGCTGCCATTTCAGAATCAGCCAGCAGCAAATATTGGTGAGGCTGCGGAGAAGAAGGAACCCTTCTCCACTGTTGGTGGGACTGTAGACTCGTACAACCCCTGTGGAGATCAGTTTGGAGATTCCTCAAAAAGCTAGGATTGGAGGTCCCATTTGACCCGGCCATTGCCCTGCTAGGTACATACACACAAGAATTAAAAGATTCATATCACAGAGACATATGTGTACCCATGTTTATAGCAGCACAGTTTGTGATTGCTAAATCTTGGAAACAACCCAAGTGTCCATCAACTGGAGACTGGATAAAAAAGCTGTGGTTCTTCTACAGAATGGAGTATTACTCTGCCATAAAAAATGATGTTTGAATCATTTATACTTAAATGGACATACCTTGAGGATATCCTCATAAGTGAAATAAATAGGTCACAGATAGGTACATATCACATCTTTTTTCTGGCATGAGAAAATAAAGATGTAAATGAGTTCTAGAATTGTATGTTATATATTGTGAAATAGAAAATACTCAAAGTGAAATAGTATGAAGGGGCAAAAATAATGAGATCATAACAAAAAAGTAAGGAAACAAA
Organism: Petromus typicus; assembly: GCA_004026965.1. Taxonomy (NCBI): domain Eukaryota; kingdom Metazoa; phylum Chordata; class Mammalia; order Rodentia; family Petromuridae; genus Petromus; species Petromus typicus. The sequence goes on along the minus strand of PVIR01001074.1, from coordinate 66,769 downwards.
TTTTATATATATAGGGGGGTGGTAGGATGGGTAGGGCTATGGGAAAAATGAGAATTAAGTTATGTCTTATACTGGTAAAAATCCCCATTGTGAAGTGCAATCATGATGTGTATTTGTAATACACATATAGAATAAATGTACACACATATACAATAAAGATTTCAGAATAAAAAAGTACTATTTAGTTTGTTTTAGAGAAAAAAACATGGATTTTACCATATAATACCCATCTTTCTTGTCTCTATTCTTTATTAATTAATATAATAGTAAAAAATGAATTGTTTAATAAGTTGCTAGAATAAAATATTATTCACTGAATTTTTGCTGTTTTTCATTTAAACATCATTTTTACAGATCAACTCATTGAAATCTCCATACTAACAAAGGCTGTGAAAAATATAAACTAAATGAGCTTATAGTTAGTGCTTTCTCACTGGAACTTGGCCAGGCAAAGTTCTTAAGTGTCCCTTAAAGCCTAGAGTGTAGTGAGTAAGTGCTGTGGTTAAGTGCTTGAGGTGACAGTTCCCTGACAATCTCTAACAATGGTAGGCTTCAAGCCAAGAGTTGGAGGTTTTGCTGGACTGGTTGTCCTCCCTGTTCAATTCTTCTTTGGATTTGAGAGACCAAATCTGCTTGCCTCCAAATTCTGTAATGTTTAGCCTTAAAAATCCCTTCATGGAAATCCCTTGTTATAGTTTGAGTGCTGACTGTCTCCCAAAGCCCACATATTAAAAATTTGGTCTCCACAGGTAGCACTATTGAGGGTGATGGAACCTTATGAGATGGAGCCTAGGAGCTGGGGCATGTCCTCAAGGGAACTGTGGGGCCCTGCCCTTTTGTCTCTTTCTCTTTTCACCCTCGCTCATGATGTAAACAGCTTGATGTGCTGTCACCGTGATGCTCTGTTTTACAAAAGGCCAGAGCCAGCTGCACAGGAGTAGATGGGCCAACGCTTCCAAATTATAAGCCACAACAAACCTTTACTTTTTGCAAGCTAATTTTCTCAAGCATTTTCTTAAAGTAGTGGAAAGCTAGCTAACACATTTAATTTCTTATTTTTACAGCTTTCAAACAGTACATCACAGACATTCTCAGCCTCAATAATTGAGTCAATTCTGATATTAAATTTTCTCGTATATATCCATATCAACACATTGTATTTTTTCTATTGCTCTGGAGAACACTAATAGAAATCCTACAGAGATCCCCAGGTTAATTCAAATGTCACCTCTTCTCTGAGGTCCTCCCTGGCTCCTCTTGACTATGTTCCAGATTCTCATGGCCATGTGCTCATGAGTCCTTGACATCATTGCTTGCAGTTTGTATATCAAGTTCATTTCCTTTCCTCTGTTGCCTCTCAAATATTGGACCATGTCATGTTCATCTTTATGCTTGCAGTGCCTGGAATAGTTATACCATTCAATGTATATTGTTGGGGAAAATCATCACCAATATACTTAGCATTCCTGCACACAACTCTGGAACTCTGAGAAGAGTTAAATATTAAAGTCTTGAAAAAAATATCTTCTTTTGAAGATGGATATACCAATGTTTCACTTTATTTTTATGTTTTAGTGTGTTTTATTTTGAGATAAACTTGATATGATTTCTACTTCTATTCTTTACTGGCTGTATACATTTTCACATCTTACCTTATTAGCTTGACCTCACGTTCATCATTGTAAATAGGAGCTAGCAGTTCATGGAAGGCACTTTTGACTCCCTTTTTATAGTGGTACCCACTGCATCACCTTCTTTCTTTTTAGTGGGACTGTCTTTCTAAGTGAAAAGCTATTCATTTCTTCAGGCTCTTTTATGAGCAGGAGAAGGACACATGAGTTAATCTTGGAAACTGAATCTGACGTGAAGTTTTGTAATATAAAATAGTGCTACAAGTTTTTTTTCCCCTCATAAATAAAAGGAGATAGGAGGTCATGTTCTTTGTTTGGATAGATCTTGTATCTACATGTACCGTCTGGTACTATGGCCACCTTTGTGCAAGCATGAGGGAGCATGTTCACAGAGCCTGTCAAATATACTGAGGAGCCAGAGAGAGAGGATGGAAACAGTCCTGTCATCAAAGATCTTTCCTTACTTGTTGCAACTTCTGTGCATATCTCGAACCTATCATGTCTTCTGGGCCTCTTGTTGTATAAGATAATAAATGTCATTATTGAACTCAATCAATTGAATTATGAACATTATTTCAATATGATCTGATACAGACATATTAGGAAGAAGAGCAGCTAAGAAGTATAGGAAAAAATGCTCAACATCATTGGTCATTTGAGAGATGCAGAGGAAAACAACACTGAGATTTCATCTCACTCCACAAAGAATGGCTGCCATCTCAGAATTAGCCAGCAACAAATGTTGGCGAGGCTGTAGAGCAAAAGGAACCCTTCTCCACTGTTGGTGGGAGTGTAGGCTGATACAACTTCTGTGGAAATCAGTGTGTAGATTCTTCAAAAAGCTAGGATTGGAGGTCCCATTTGACCAGGTCATCGCCCTGCTATGTATATACACAAAAGAATTAATAGAGTCATATCACAGCGACATATGTGCTCCCACGTTTATAGCAGCTCAGTTTGTGATTGCTAAATCTTGGAAACAACCCAAATATCCATCAACTGGAGACTGGATAAAGAAGATGCGGTTCTTTTATAGAATGGAGTGTTATTCTGCCATTAAAAATGATAAGATTGAGTCATTCATACTCAGATGGATGTACCTTCACGACATCCTCATAATTTAAATAAATAGATTAGTACGAGAAAATGTTTGTAAACGAGTTGTAGTATGTATAGTTGATATTGTGAAATAGAAAATATTTAAAAAGGAAAGAGGGTATAGGGGTAAATAATGAGGGGAAAAAGAATGTGACAGTAATAAAGAAAAAAGGAAACAAAGCTTATGTATCTAGGAGGTGGGGAGTTGCAGGGTAGGGGGGAAGGGGAAAAATGAGAATCAAGTGATGTCATATTTTGGTGTAGACTCTCAATGTTGAATGCGGTGATGATGTGCATTCATAACGTACCAATAAAGATTATAATTTAAAAAAAGATGTTACTTGATAAGATTTGAGTGTTTTATTATAAAGCATTATTTTAATGGCATATAGTAAATATAGTAACTGTATAATGATTTTTAAGCATTAGAGAATATATACTATACATATGAAAGAGAGTGAAATCCTAAATAATGAAACAGATTATCAAGAGTGAAGGCATCTTTGAATCCCCAATCCCATTTTACTTCCCCCTGATATCCCCTCATAGTAATACCAATAAAATATTTTATTGAAATATATTTTAGTAGCACTTGATATTGAGCCTAGGACCTTCACACCAAGAGTTACATGCTTAGCTCCCTTTAATTTTTTATTATTATAAAAGTTTATGTTGAATAATAATTATAGTCATTTTGGTGAACTGGCACTTGTGCATATCAAATCTTGACAATTTTTATTCTCTAATGAACTCTCACTCTCCCTACTTTCCCAAATCCCCTTTCCATCTCTACAAAGTCTTTTCCATTTCCTACCATCTTGCATTATTGTTTTTCTCCTTAATTTTATTTCTGGATTTTTTCATATAAAAAATTCAGCCTTATACAATATTAAGCCTTCCTTGTCTTACTTATTTCACTCAGCATTACAGTATCAAGATCCATCCATTTTTCTACAAACGACTCAGTTATCCTTCTCGGTGAGTGTGTATCTACTACATTTTCTGTATTCATTCATCTGTTGATGGGCATATTAAGTCACTTCCAAGATTTAGTTATTACTAGGAGTTGTGCTGTTATAAACATGAGTATGCCTAGATCACTGTAACATGATGTCTTCAACTCTTTTGGGAAGACACCCAGAAAAGATGTAGCTGAGTCAAATGGAATTTCCATTTTCAGTTTTTTGAGAAATGTCCATTATGATTTTCACAGTGCTTCTGTCAGGTTACATTACTACCAAAAATGCAGGTGAACTGCCCCCTCCCATCACTGATGGTAGCCATTCTTGCAGGAGTAAGATATAATCTTAGTGTTCTTTACATTTGCATTTTTCTAGTGGTCAAAGATGCTGGCTATTGTTTCTTGTTCTTATTGATCTTTTGTATTTATTTTAAGTGCCTATTTTTTGACTGGGTCTTTTATTTTAGGGGTGGGGCTTATTTTTTGGGGGTTCTTTACATATTATGGATATTAGTCCTTTGTCCAAAGAGTAGTTTAAAAAATTATTTTCCCATTCTGCAGACTAGTGTTCAATATGTTGGTTGCTTTCTTTGTTGTATAGAAGTTTTTAATTTGCTATGATCCTTCTAGCCATTTAAAACAAGTTTTTAATTTGAGACAGTGTCTTGCTAAACTATTAAGTAGCTCAGGCTGAGTTGGAACTTGTGATTTTCTTGCCTTAGCCTCCCAGAATACTGGAATTGCAGGCATGTATAATCATGCCTAGCCAATATTAGGTTTTAAATGCCATGTTAAACCACTGAGAATCACTCTGGAAGAGGTAAATTTATACTTATCAAAGGTATGTATTATTCTGGTGCTAGAATTCTTATTACATGTATTATTTTATAATACCAAAAGATTTTTGGTATTTCTTATATTGTTATTTGTTCACAGTTTAAATTTTAACCTTAAAATAATGTTTCAAATATTCACATTGACTGTTGGGCTTAGAATTACTTTCTTTCAAAAACCCATAGCCATAAATGAGAGCAAGCCACCAAAGACCTGCTAGTACTGCTTTTTTTCTGGGCTCAGCTGGCCTGTCTGAATCCCATGTTGCCTTTTTATCCATCCCAACCATGCTCAGATCTCTTTAAAACAAACCATGCTGGAGATGCACAGTGCTCTCTTAATATTTTCCAGCAAGACCCTATATGGACCTATTGCCTAACATTTTCTCTTAGAAATGACATGTGATTGGGTGTTTGGATATGGACAGGCTTCCTTTACTGCATCTGAAGTAGAACTGGCAAGTAAGGCACTAGCTAGGAAGAGAAGGTTGACTGTTCAAATTGTCAGTGAATGTGAAAGATCTTTGAGTAATTATGAATATGGAAAATTCTAGCATCAGAGAATGGCAAGGTGGCAGTAATAATGTAAAGTCTCACAGCTGGAGCATGGTGGCTTTACAGAGTGGACTTAAAAGCTCTTCTTGAGTTTGAATCTGCACAGTGCCTAGCCAGCTGAGAACCTCGGACATGCTGTTTACCTCTCCATGGCTCAATTTACAGAACAGCATTAATAACAGTACTTACCTCATAGAGTGGGTGTGAAGATTCAATCAGCTAAAAATGGAAAGTATTCTGAACAATGCTTGGCATACGTAACTGCTAAACAAATGTTAGCTGTCACTAATTGGCAAAAATCTAAATGTGAATGCCGCAATACTTGAATTGCTAGAAAAGCTAAAATAAGCCCTGTCAGAAATTCTGTGCTTCCTTAATTTTTCCAGTTAATTTTTTTATGAATTGATAATGGCTTGGAGTCCTAGAAGTATCCCAAAACCTAAACCTAATCGGTGTAAACAAATATGGGACTGTTTTGGTAACTTGCCAAAAAGTCTTATGAGAAGTGTTCAACATTTTACAAAACAAGCCAACTTCCTTTTTAAAAAAATGTCACATGACCAAATCACAGTAAACTTTTAGTTTTCTTAGAGATCTGAACTCAATTTTAGTTCATTACCTATAGAATTTTTGATATTTTCCCCTTTGCAATTATTACCCAGTCTTTTCCAATCTTTTCCTGTTTCCAAAGTAAAAATATTCTACTGTAGAATTTTCAATACTGTGAAAAGTTGCTGTTATTAGAGTAAGGGTCAAACTGCCTAGTAGCCTATAAATTCTAAGATAATTATACATTTAATAATTCTTTAAAAGTTATGCTATCCAGTCAGGCATGGCGGCTGATGCCTGTAATCCCAGCACTCAGGAGGCAGAGGCAGGAGGATTGCCAGGAGTTCGAGGCTGAGTTCTGGACCAGCCTGAAATACAAAGTAAAACTCTGTCTCAAAAAAAAAAAAAAAAAAAAAAAAAAAAAAAAAAAAAAAAAAAAAAAAAAAAAAAAAAAAAAAAAACCCAAAAAACTTCTACAGACAAGGACACTCTTCTCTACTCTTAAAATCTTAGTGTAAAAATTCTACAAAGTGCAAAGAAAGTAGACATCAGATGTTAGCTTATCATCTCAAAATCTAAGATAATTTTAAACAGAATTTTGAATGAGCAGCTGCCTGTAATCCTTTTTTTAACAGAGCAGAGAATAAATGAACAAAACCTTGCTAATAGCTCTTTTAAGTAATTCATTTTCCACCTACGAGCTTACTTTTAAGATAGTATCCCAAAAAGTTACAATCTTTTATCTCTTTTTGGTCATGCTTCAATTTCTCTATATATGATCTTGTGACAAGTAAATATATTTTTAACTCGTAGATAAATAAGTGTTATTATTGAATTTAAACATATTTACATATCCTAAATGATAATTTCATCAAACATCAAAGAAAGACATTTTCATCCCTTATAATTTTTGACCCTGTCTGCACAATTTCCGGAACAGTTTCTGTGGGCTTTTGAGAGAGTAATAAATTGTGACCAGGAAAGAATGCTGTCTGGGCAAAACAAATGTTAAATATGAAGCTCAATAATAAAAGTGAAGACACCACTGATAAAAACAGATGTATCCTTTGTTATGTATGAATCCCACATTTTCTAACGTGGCAAAAATTGAGGTTGAACTGGACCCCACTCAACTCTATGCATTTGGCATGGAATGCCAAATTATCCCACCCTCGTAGTGAAAAATCAATGAGACATAATCTTTACATTAATGAAACAATTATGCCTTTAAATTCCTTAAGTGTGGAACTTATTATATCTTCCAGAATAATATGTTTGAATGAATTTGACTTAGAATTTTAAAATAAAACAGAAAATCTGAAAAATGGTTTAACTTTATGCTTATGATATCTGAAACATTAATCCAACTGAATAAATCATGTCTTCATTTGATCAATTTTTTTAAGGGTAAAAAATCTGGTTATAGTCTACTGTCAAATGAATTCTTCCAATTAATTTTTTTTTTGCAAAATAGCATTCAGTGTAGGAACATTTAGATTTTTAAAATATTTCAAATCTATTGTGTCATGAACCTATTTTACAGTAGTTTTTCAATGCATTAACTCAAAATTCTTATAGATTTTAAAGTTTGCAGAAGTCTGTCTAATTTCAGCTTTGAACATAATACTGTTTCATGAACTGATTAAAGACTTAGATATTCTAAAATTCAGATTTACCCTCTAAAAACTGAACGCTTGGAAAATTAGTCTTTTAAAGGTAAGTCTTTTGTGTGGGCTCAAGGGACCCAGAATAAATTACACTGAGTCAGAATTCTTTCTCTCATCACACACAGTGACCTCATGTAAATTACTTCTCATTGATTATCCTGAACAATGTTTCCACTATTTCATTCACTTCAATTAAGCAAACTTTTTGAAAGACCATTGGGAACTTTAGCACGGAAAGTTTTAGAGAACTCAAAGCAGTGGCCCATCTTTAATTACACAATATCTGTTTAGAAAATGTGGTGTAATTGTGGAATAAAAAAAAATAACCACAGGCTTCTGGCCTAATCATGGAAACCACTTTGGAGAAAGATACTTCTTATGGGTCCAAAATGAAAAGGGAAAAAAGAAAAGGAAGAAGAAAGAAAGAAAGAAAGCAAGAAAGCAAGAAAGAAAGAAAGAAAGAAGGAAGGAAAGAAAGAGAGGAAGAAAGGAAGGAAGAAAAAAGGAAAAGAGGTTGAAAAAGGTGGTTAGACTTAAAACTTTGGCTAGGAGTAAAATAGAATACACTTTTGCTCACTAGAAAAAGAAATAATATGGTTAACAGCTAACTCTGTTGAATTATATATCAGCTACAATTGAACCTTCCATAATTTATTCATTGTATGACATAATTTAGTCATAATTAGAAGTAAGGTAACTTTTTGTATCTAGTTATTTTCAAAAGAAATAACCAGGATGCCTTATTTATGATAGCTGAGATATAAATCCAAAAAGGAGAAAGATTTAAGTATTGTTTCATTTCTTGCAAGGAAGGATGAAATGGTAAAATGCCTTTTGTAAAGTGTAAATCTGGCATCCTACCTACCATTCTGTAAAACTGTCCCTTTTTCAGTTCCTGATTTTTTTGTTCTGGGTTAATGTTTTTCCCTGATGTTTGGTGTTTCCTTCCTTCCTCCCTCACTTCCTTCTTTCTTCTTTTCAGTATGAGGAGTTGCATCCAGGGCCTCCCCACATGCTCAGCGAACACTTTATCACTTTTACCAGCCCCTTTACAGTTTTATTTTGAGTCTTGCTAGGTTGTTCAGACTGGCCTGAAACCCTGTTTTCACTGTGAACTTCCTTAAGTGCTTTCTGGAAATCAGCAGGGAATGACTGGAGAACAAATGAATGCAAACAAGCAAACTGTAGCTAATGTGAAGGAGCTGTCCTTATGGTGCCCTCAAAATAAAAAGGTTCAAATACGCTTTCCCAAAGTCCACTTTCCCAAGTCCACCTGCATGAGAGCTCACTTTTATGTAAACAGAAGAAATAAAGTAATGTAGCTTAGGAACTTGAAATAGGGGCAATGTTGAGATCTTGAGTGGACACAGTATTGAACTTTGCTATTTCTCAAATGACAAGGAGACTCTTTACTGTATCTGCTGTCCTCAGTGTACCTACTGGGTGGGATGTTGAATTTGATGTGTCTGCCCCTTGTACTTATTCTCACTTTCTGAGATGGAGGAAGATGAAGTATTTCCTTCAGAAAATACTTGTCATTTTTACTCTTTTTCTTATCACTCCTCCTCTCCTTCAGTATCATTTATATTTACTTGGCATAGAGGAGGAGCTGGTAAGTGCCATAATTTGAGTCTCACATTGACATGGAGTCACCACTGTCACAGTATTGCAACATAGGGCCTTCCACAGGGATTGGGTCATGAGGACTCTGCTCTCATCAATGCATTGATGCCCTCATCTCTACAATGGGTTCTTCATGAAAGAATAAGTATGGACGCCATTTGTCTTTCTGTCAGCTTCTCTTTGTCCTTACTGTCGGTAAGAAGGTCTTCACCAGATACGTGTACTTTGATGATGGGCCTTCTGGCTTCCAGAACTGTGAAGAATTTACCTGCCTTTTACATTAGCCAGTATATGGTATTCTGTTAAAGGAGAACAAACCAGACTATGGCCATAGCCAGTAGGAATGTCAGCTGCCATGGAGAGCTGGGCTCAGGGGAATGTGGGTAAACAAGGGAAGATCTGAATGACCTAGGAACGACCAACACAGGAGAGGCCTACACAGCCCCAGGGCGTTGGTCCTCTGAGAAGGCAGTGGAAGGAAGAGCTGGAGATAAAGTGGACAGAAGCAGTTCAGTCTAGTCTAGGGATTTCTGAAGTCAGCTATACTTAGTAAATTAAGATTTCAGGGATGTTAGACAGCTAACAGTTTGTTGTCTACTTTTCTAGTACATATTTAAACTCCATGGGTTCTATATAGCATTAAAGTTTGATAAATATATCCAGAACACTTCTATCTTCTCATCCATAGTTCTGCAAACAAAGATTTTTCCATTAATCTTACTTTGATTAAACTTAAATAACCATTTCTTTATTTATTTTAATATATTTATGGCTTAGAAAAAATAAACTGATGCAAGATACTATGCTCAATGTAATTTCTTACATGTTATTTATGAATTTATGATACTGAGACATGTTGGTCAATACTATGTGTATAACAGGTAAACATTTCAGTGTAATAATTCATTGCTGAGAAGACCACTGGCTGCTACATCTTTTCTTATAGGGGATTTAATTTTCAAATCACTACGCATTCCCAACTCACTGTAAAATAAATTCAGGCTTCAATTTTCCAATAAATCACGAAGAAAGCTGAAATGCAGACACACACTTACAGCACTACTCTCATGGCAGTTCAACAAAATCCATCCACTTCCAAGTGTGCTCTTTGTACTTCCCTGACAGAATAACTGAAGTGAAAATTTGTATCACTGTGACCCTCCTTTGAGACAAATGCTGCAGGGGTCTTGGGAACTCTTCCAGATCCTGTGTTAAGTAGCATTTTAAAAGGAATCAAAATCAAAACTCAGCAATAGGAAAGTCTTATGTCTATCTCTTCTGAAATTCTGTGAAAGAATGTATTAGGATCAGGTGTCTTTTTTATAGGAGAGTGGGGATGGAGTGAGGAATTCTAAAAACATTTCATAGAAAGTGTCAATGCATCACCATTTCTGGTCAGTGAAGAATCATTTCTAACAAACACACAGGCAGAGGAGTGAAATCTTACTTAACTCTGTACTTTCTAAAGTGACTTGTGCAACAAGCAAGTTTGAGTTAAGTGTTCCCAAACTGTTATAAATATTTGATTTTCCCTGGGTCTCTATCTTAACAATGACAAAGATGATCATGTTAAAAGTTACTGATTACTTATGTAGAAATAAATGAGTCTTTCAGAGAAAGTGCAGCAGCATAGCTGCATGTATCTGTAGGCATATATGTACCAAGCATCCATGTTACATGCAGACATGTCCAGGCCCTTAAGGACGTGCCACAGGAAATAAATCCTGTGAGGCCTTGGAAGCAGTGCTTCCTACATATAAGAACTTATTAATCGTAGGTTCTGATTCAAGTTCATGGGTGATGCCCAAGGCTGAAGACCGGGCTTTGGTCAACACACAAGGAGCAAACTGACACATCCTAAAAACCAGTAGCTATAACTGATGACTGTGGCCCTTCTCAGACATACCCTGTTATCCCGTCAGGTGTTGTCTACTAATAGAAGACACTGAGGTTCAATCAGGTCCCAGTCTCTGCACAGCCATTGGCAAGTGTCTGTGGGACATTTGGTGTGAGTCTGTTATTTGGATGGTAAAACAGGGCACATGCCAATGTGTAAGATAGTTTCCCTTCCTTCAGAACACTTATGGTGAATCAGTACTGTATGTATTCACACGCTAAACAAATCAAAGGCAAGTGCAACCAGGAGACAAGAAAATGCTACACTCAGTGTTAAAGACATACACTCTCAAATATTCAGGTCAGGACAGATCACAATGGCCCGTGAAGTTGCTGAAATGCTTTTGTCTTAGGTACTCAATAAACGGACCCTAAAATGATGTGAGAAGCATTTGGATGCTTCAAGAAACCAGTTGAAAAGTAAAGAGTCAGAAATAGGGAAATAGCTCAAGTACTCTGGAAATTTTGGGAAAAGTCTATCTTACTTGAGAGCTAAAGGAGGTGGAATATTAATACACCAGCTCCTATTTGTTAAGAGAGTTAAGGAGGAACAGGAAGAGAACCAATTCTTCACATATGTACCTGATGTACATATGTATATTAGCATGTTAGCCATGTATGTTAGCAGAATAGCTTGCAAAGTTGGGGAAAGCCACAAGGAAATGCACATACTGGCAGTAGGAAATGGCTGGTTTTTACCGAATTCATGTAGGTCCGAGGGCTGTGGCAAGGATGGCTGCTAGTCTTAAAAGAGCAGTAGGATTTGAATTGGAACTACTTTGTGCTTTGCAACCTACCTGCTGCCAATACCCACTGGTACCAATTATATTAATACATGGCTAGAAAGGGCACCCACTAAGGGCTGATTTCTGCTTTCCTTGGGGGAGACATATGTCTACCTTCCTCACAAACATTAATGTAAAATGTCCTTCTGAAAAGAAGAATTTCATGTCTATGGGGAACAGACTACCTGTTTTGGAGGGGTTATTCTGAGAGGAAGTTGATCAGTTAGATGCCCTTTGGAACAGCATTGGTTGGACTTGCCAAGCAGTGCTGGGTCACAGGAGAATTAAGGCCCTCTGTGGATTTGGTCAGCTGGGCCAAAGTACAGTTGATAATTGCATGATACTGTTGAATACTGTTGCAACATGTAACTTTTGTAACCATAACTTACTACTCTGTATTTGCAATTATTTATAAGGACTGTTTGTCCTTTGACAAGCTCTTGAGTTTCTTGGGAACTCTGAGGTATAGAGGATTAGATTCCTTGCCTGCAACACAAATGGAAATAGATCGCTTGGGCAAAATTGAGACAAAGGAGAAAGCAGGCTGTGTCTGCTAATGGGTGAGGAGTTCTCATAATCTGGCCCCAGTCAGCTGTCCAACCTCCTTCCCTCCTGTTATTCATCCTGTGCTGTGTACTTCACATTCTTCAAGGTTCCTAGGTCTACGTACTGACTGACTTACATTGTGCACGATGTCCCTCTCTAAGGATACTGTCCTCCTTTTTCCCATATAAGCCTATCATCCCACAAGCTAAATTTATAACATTCTTCCAAACTCCCTCATACAGGGTAAGTTTCTTCTATCCTGAACCCTGTTCAAAATTGAGAAATAGCAGGTACCAAATTAAATTCCAGTTGTCCATTTGTACACCCTCCTTTTCTCTAGTCCCTGTGCGTTGCTCTAGGACAGAAGCCATGATTTTCTCCTCTATATGTCCATTATTCAGCACTAGGTCTTGTTTCTAGAAATAATCAGCAACAATATTATAAGGGAAGGGGATGTACAGACTATCAGCACTCTTATATAAAAGGAAAATTTTTTTTTTTGAGACAGGATCTCACTTTGTAGTTCAGGCTGGCCCTGAACTCTCTATGCAATGCAGGACAGCCTCAAACTCACAACAATACTCCTGTCTGTCTCTGCCTCTCAAATGCTGGGATTATAGCATGCCTGGCATTATGGTATATGGTTAACCGGGGATCAAACTCAGGACCTTGTGCTTGCCAGGCAGATGCCAGAGCCACTGAGTTAAATCCCTGACTCTGAAAGGAGATTTTATACACAATTGAAGTTGTTTTATTTCAACACTTTGTTAGAGATTTACTGTTTGTATTATTAACATGGAGTCTTTTTGTAATATAAAATAAAACAATTCTTTTCATTTTAGAAAAACTTTTCTCTAACTCATGACAATGTTGTAGTATTAAAAGTCAGTTGGAACCAACCAGGCTTGAGAAAATGGATCCGCATAGTCCCTGAGCCCAGAGCAGTAACTAAATTCTCTATGCTTGGGGAAATTGTGGGAGCAGAGTCACAGGTTCTCTTTCTTGGCACCCAGGCCCTTTAGTCTTGATTTGCAAGTTAGAGGTGCGAATCAGCTCTCCAGCTTCCACTTAGCAGGATGTTTTTTCACCAGTCAGGATGAGGACTATAATGTGGTTCTCCCTTTCCTCTGTCACTCTTTTCCTTTTCCTCCTGAAAGTGTTGTTGTAGGCCTGCCGGATGTCACAGAAATGTGACCTGGGCAATATGCGTATCATTTCTTTTCTTGAACAGTGTCCAAGACTTGGAGCCCAGAAAGGATGTAATAAGCACATCCCGGTGCTTGGCCAGCAAATTCTAGACAGTTCGAAAAACAAGGCAGAGGGTACAGGATTTAACACCCGCGATGGCATCGCTGAGCTGGAGCTCTGATCTTTGCAGGTGCAGCCCCGGGCTCCAGGGAAGGGAAACCCCGTGCCGCGGCATCCTTCCGCGAGCTCTGAGATCATCCCCAAAGCGCTTTCCGGCGGCACATCTCTGTTTTTACCCCATCTATCTGCAGCCTTGTGTGTCTGGCACAGACTCCAAACAGCAGTGGAGCACGTGCTTCTTGCCGGTGCCTGTCTTCTAACGAGGAAAATGTGACCGTTACACGAAACTGATTTCTATTCACTTATCTGCAACTTATGTCTATAGATGGACAATGTGAATTCAAGTTGGCCTCTCCAAAAAAAAGAAAAAAGAAAAAAAGAAAAAGAAAAAAAAATCAGAGCTATTCCTAAAAAGACCTTTCCCAGGTTGATCCATGTCAGGAAGGGAAGCTGGAACAACTACCCTCGTCTAACCAGTGCTTTTGTGGCTGAGAGAGTCTAATGAGGGGAGAAACTAACGAAACGAACAAAGCCCTCTAAAATGGAGACAAACATTCTGTTTAAACCTTCCGTGAACGAGAAATGTCATCCTGCCTTGGGTTTAATTTGAACCATTTCAGATTTAATGAAGAGAAATTAAAAATAAAAAGCGTTACACATTTATTTGAGCTGTCTCTATAGGGGGGGAGCTAGGGACCCACTGCCTTTTAAGGAAAGCAGTTTACTTTCAGTGTCCCAAGGATTTAAAGCCTACGTGAAATTGTAAAACTTCACAAGATGTGGTTTTATCATTTTATTACTTACGCCTCCTAGGAAATGATGGCCCACAATATAAATATCAATATAAAACAGATATGAATTATACCTCAAGAAGGAAAACTCCATACAGCAGCTAGTTCCTAACAACGAACAATGGGGGCCAGTTTTGCCTTCCACTTTGAAGACTGTGTGGAGCCGTCTGCAGTGCTTCACTCGAGTTCTGTCTGTTGCTGTGACTTGTCCCCCATTCAGCCACTTTCCCTCCCGAAGTGGCGACAAGGCAAGCTACTGACATAGCGACCATCTTTCCTGATTTCAGTCTGTGAGATTGATGTTTCAGCCCATTTACCAATACAGTGGCTCTTCAAGTTATGAGTGGCCTGACATACAAACAACTTAGGTTAATTAGGTTAATGCAAGATTTATTTTCCTCTTGTTATCTATAGCATGTACCCAGGTAAACATTCAGATATCAGCTGTCTTGACTAAAAACCAACTTGAGTTACAATTGGCCCTTGGGAACTGATTAAGTTTGTAAGTCAAGGGTGCACCGCAAATGCAATGAAGAAGACTTGAGCAACACCAAATAAGGTAATAAACTGCTTTCATGTACTCGGTATTTACGTTTGATAGAATGTTCCAACACAGTTTAACCCATTAAATCTTCACAGCAAATAAATGAGGTGAATGGTACTGCTATTCCCATTTTGCAGATGAGAAAATTGATTCGGGAGATGTAATGTGACTTGCCTCTGGCCACACAGCTGGAAAGTGGCTGATGTAGGATTGAATCCAAGGCAGTCTGACTGTAGAGCTCACTCTTTTGAACACCATGTTCTGTTTATAGGAAGCAAGTCTATCAGAGAGATGGATTTTTTTATTTTTTAGTTTTTTGAAACAGGCTATTGCTTTATATTTCAAGTTGGTCCTGAATTCAGCCTTGAACTCATCAATCTTCCTGCCTCATTCTCTCTAGTTCTGGGATCACAGGCATGTATCACCATGCCCAGCATTGTGGTATGTAGTACTGATTGCTGGGGGAGGTGAGTCACCATGCGCAGCATTGTTGTATGTGGTCACCCAGAACCTTGCGCTTGCAAGGCAGGTGCTGGAACTATTGAGCTAAAAAATCCTCAGTCCAAGAGAGATGAATATTTTTGCAGGGAGGTACTCTAGATAACAATTGCCGTTAGTCTACAGGGGCAAATGTTCCTTTGAGGAGCTGAACTTCAGTCAGTTTGCTGTCTTCCAAGGCATCATGTGTGGAAACTTCTTCTCATGATCCATTTAGAATTATCTTTCTCTTAGATCACCTACCAAGGGTCCAGGATCCCAACTGTACTATCTTTTGTAAAAGGGATAAATTGTGTAGGCCCTGAAGAATAATATCCTCTTCATACTAGTATTTTCTTTCCATTTCTTTTCCAAGTAATTAAGTTTTTGAGTGACATATGTTTGCATGTGAATATCAAGCACTGACTAATACTTTCATTCTTCTTTTTTCTCTAAAGTTATAATTACTTTCATAGAATTAGACAAAAATTTGATCAAATGGCAGCATCAAGTAGGAATGCAACTTTCCCATGTTTAATTAACAGTCCGCCTGAGTGATCATTCATGGCCACAGGGAATTCTGTTGGATATAACGGAATTCCTTTTCTCAGAGACTCATGGAAGACAAACAGATGTGAGCCTTCAAATGTAAACATGGTACAGCTAATCTGACACTTGCCATGCAGTCCGAGTATGGCAAGAATATAGACTAGGGGTGACTCCGTCTGCAAAAGGGAGCGAGTGAGCTAGGTCAGGAAAGATAAATAGGAAGGGAAGTGAGGATCAGTCAGGCTGAGCAATGGGCTATGAAGATCACAATGTATGGTGTGTTTAGAGAAGGAAGTAAAATCCTGAGAAGACAGAACATAGAGGAATGAAGTAGACCAGGTAGGGAAGAGCCGAAACCAGAGAAAGAGGTTGAGGCAGGCCAGGAAATCAGATAGCATCCTATAGACTGCGGATGAGCTTATAAAACACTGTGCAAGGAAGTGAACTCACACATTCTTAGGAAGAAATTTTGTAAGTCTATGAAAAATGCATTAGGGCAGGAAAGAAGCACCCTCTCTCATTGGCCCTCTCCAGCTCGGCAGGTCTATTATACTGCAGTTGCTGTTTTGTTGTTGAAATATGAAATACTTATTATATGCCAGATGCTTTATATAAATTGTCTGGGGCTATGTTTGGTGAGAGACCCATAGGACCTTGTAGGAAGTAATGTCTGCTGTTGTCTGAGAGGCACCCACTGCAATTTGTTCATTGGGAAAGGACAAAAAGATTCATATATTTTTTTCTATGATTAGGGGGACTTAACTTTTTATATATCTTTGTTTCAACTGTGCATCCCACAGGAGCAGGGTAAATCCTGGAGAATGAAGAGGTAAATGTGCATTTTACTGGTGACAATTCATCAGTTGCTCCCAGAGCACAGTTTTCTGCTCTTTGGACTTTTGAATTGACCTATCCATCCAATCAATGTGATTTAGAAGCAAGCATATACTTGGACATGGTCTATGAGTAAGTTACTTAACCTCCCATAGAGACACAAGCACTACACAGCTATAAAACATAGTTTTTGTTTAAATGCAGACAACACAGATTTTGGAATTAATTTGAGAGACAGAAAAAATAGGATTTGCAGGATTTTTTTGGTTTGTTTTATATTTACAACTTTCTTCATCTGATTAACACAGTTGGAGAAATTATGATGCTGTTGCCAAAGTGTTGAAAGCACTTTGCCCACCTCAGTGGGTCCTAATTTGAAAGACAGTCACATCCCTTTCTGGTTACCAGCAGCCAGGTCTACAGCTCTTGTATCTAGCTTCATGTAACTCAGATGGTGAGGCATAAACTAATTAAAAACTTGCATATTTCCAGGCAAGTTTTACTCATGTGGATATGTCTGGGCTATTGATTGGACACTTTTAGAAAACTGACCTTTTCTTAATAACCAAACATGAAGTTTGCAGGAAGACAAAAAAATAACAGGAGGATCTATCAACAAACTCCAGTCAGTCCTAAACTGTACGTTTTAAAACTTGGAGCAAGATCTTGAAGTTCAATTCTCAGCACTAAAAAAAAAAAAAATCCTTCAAGCTAAAAGAAGACTGCTTGAATTCAGGAGGATTTAGGCATTAGAAAAAAAAAATAAGAGGCATTATTTCTAAGCAAAAAAATCTGCTGAACATTTATAGGTATTTTTTTAGAATGTTTCTAAGTGAAGTAGAATAACAGAATCAAAGAACATCAGAGTCAGAGGATAGGCCAGTGCGAAGCCATTTATTTTTTGAGAAAGGATGGACAGAGAGAGAGAGAGAGACAGACAGACAGACAGACAGACAGAGAGACAGAGACACAAATAGAGAGCGAGAGAGAGAGAGACAGAGAGAGAAAAATATCAGATCTAGAGAAATAAAAGACTTCACCAGCTGCAAAGAGCCTGTTGCTTGTTCTTCAACATTCCTTCCGTCCTTCTCTCTTGATTACTTGGGATTTGGCTACTTGAATGCAGACTGTGTTTCAGCTTCTCTTGCAGCTAGATATGGTCACATTCAGCCTTGTTTTATTTATTTTATAAGCAGTATTTTCATCTGGAGGAGTTTTTCTATTCCTTCCCTTTCTGCTGGCTGAGATTCTAACTAGATGGGTGGAGATGGGAATCATGAGATGAAGGTTCTGTGCTCTGAATGTGCTTAAGAGTGATAGATCAACAAGGTAGGAGCCTGAGTTCTTCAAATATGGATCTGTAGACCATTGTCTAGATATTGTCTGAAAGGTACTGAGGCTTGTCTTATTTAAGTCATTGTTATTTTGGATTTTGGTGTTACTCTGTGTTAAACCCAGTTTTACACTGCTATGTCAGTTGCCTAGGAAATTATTAAATTGATCTGTAATGGATATATGAGGAGGGTGGGGTGGGTGATGGGCTCTAAATGATTCTAAATTGAATAGCAAAAACACTTTAAAAGTCCTATATAAGAGGTTCCCAAATGCTAATCTACCAATAAGTATATAAAAATGATACTGGCAGATGTTTCCATAAATCCAAGTTCCTGGTTCCTTTTCTCAGAGAGTCTAACCTAGTAGCTATTGTAGAGGGTCCCAACCTCTGCTATTTAAAAGTTTAACATGTAATTCCTAATTCCTATATTCAAATACTGTACCTTTGACAATTATTTGATCTACAATTGTTCTCTTTCCCTCCTTCTCTGTCTTTGTCTCTTCTCTCTCTTTCTCTCTCTCTCTCTGTGTGTGTGTGTGTGTGTGTGTGTGTGTGTGTGTGTGTGTGTTTATACATATGCATGTATAGGAGGAATTAGAACCATTAGAAAATTCTATTTTGGGAAGAAGAAAGCAAACAAACTTAATTGTGAGAATAATTTCAATTAATTCTCTGTATACATGCATGAGTTCTGTATCCGTGTATTTAACCAACCAAAGATCAATACTTGGGAAAATATTTTGTCTGTACTGAACATATACAGACTTTTGGGGTCATTTTTACTAAAAATGCAGTATAACAACTATTACATAGTACTTGCTTTCAGAATACAGGAGGAAATGTAGGGTGTGCAAATACCATGCTGCTTTACATGAGGGACTTGAGAATTTTTATATCCTGGAGAGTCCTGGAATCAGTCCCTGAGGATATGTAGGGACAACTAAAATCCTCAGTTCATTTGGATTGACTTGTCCTTCTCCTGTGACTAATGTTGCCACCAGAACAGTCTCTTTGTTAGCTTTAGTTCAGATGGACTCACAGTGACACTGTTGTATGTTGGTTGTGTTTTTGGTTTTTTAAAAACTTCACTTTTTTGTGAGAAGTTTAATCACCTCCAGTGTCACTGGTGTACATTAATGAATCATAAATGTATTTGTGACTAAAAAAACAAACAAAAAACTACTATTAAACCCTAGAGCCTAACAATTCAGAGACTGAGTGCTTTGGTCTTTGCAAATATCTGCAAGGTCAGCAGATTCAGTCAGACAGCTGCCAGCTGAAGCTGGCCCAGGAATCTCTATACAGCGGGTTCCCCTGGCACCAAAGCACTACCAGCAGGCTGACTGTGCCAGGTGCAAGGCATTCCCACAGCAGTGAATGGAAAGGAATTATGCTAAGCAGCAGGTCCATAGCAGAGATCTTCTTTCAAGATCCATCCTCACATTGATGTGGATGAGTGTCGGGGGAGCTCAGTTTTCCTTCCTCCTATTGGGAGGCAGAAGTTCCCTCTGCCAGGAAGGAGCCCAGGGCTCCTAGGGCTTTCCATGACTTTCAGCAGAAATCAAGTAAAACAGCAGCAAAGATCCATTTTAGTATAAAATGTGAAAACAAATGTCAAGGATACCACAGATCTAACTCCAACTGTGATACTAAGAAGCTCAGTCTAAATCTAGGTAAGTCACATAACCTTTCTGTTTTTTTTTTATCTTGTACAGAATCAAGAGATTAAACGTGGTGAACTATGAAATTCCTTTCAAAAGTTAGAAAATTTCATATTTAATAGCTAAATATATGTAAATAGATTCAATGAAAAGTTTATATGAATTAAAAATTACTTCTTTACTTTTATTTTAAAAAGACAAAAATCTGAAATCATCTGAAAGACAAACATTTTGCATATACAATTGTGCATGTCCATACTCTTTGGGACATGAATTTCTAGAAATTTTCCTAGTTACTGTGAACTCTAATGGCATCCAGTTGTTGACACTGAAAGATTTCATTATGCAAATATTTAGGCTAGAACTTTTAAACACCCACAAACATTTATTTCACTCTCCCACATAACATTATCCCGAGGACTCAAAACACACTGTACTGAGTCCAGGCACTTACTGACATGATAGCTAGAGGTCTCTTGATGGGTATAACTCCCTCCTTCCACATGATGTCCTGGGACAAACAGTTGCAACGGGAATGACTGAAGCTCTTTTAAGGGCTGTTAGTGTTATAAAGTGGTCTTGAAGCTGTCATAGCGCTCTGTCTCCCTCTTAACCCTCCTCCTTCGTCAGGTAACCCACGATGAAATTCTTATTTTCTGAACTGTCCACATAACCTTTCTTGATCCAGAGGTCACTGTCTATCCAAAAGTTTACAGGAAAAATGGGAGCTCTCAGGAGTCCTAGAAAAACCTGGGAGGTAAGGGAAGCAAAGTCGTAAAGCTAAACTTACTTCATCCACGTGCCCAACAGCTCCATAGATCCGCGCCATTTGTCCAATGAGATAGGGGAATCTCTCGCCAATCTCTTTCATGGTTGGAAGAAAACCACTCAAAACCACTGGCTCATAGCCAGCTATCTCTATAAGGATGCTCAGGATGATGTCATTATGCGTTGAATTCTTCAAATTCCTGATTAGAAAAGGAATACATTTCTGGACCACCTGCAAAGAGAAAGAAGAGGAGGAGGGAAGAAGAAACAGAGAAAAACTAAATTGGAATCAACTTGGAAAATAAACATTTTAAATATGAAATACGAACTCTGGGATTCAACTTCTGGGATCAATACCCACAGAAGAACATGAGTAAATCTCTAGACTTTGGAATATAAAACTTACAGTAAAATCTTTGGTCTTTCAGGTTTTCTTCTTTCAATTTGTTTCCTATTATTAAAAAGGTGAAAGATTTATATGCTCTGAAGAGAAGCTAGAGTATTGTGTCCTATTGTTAGGGTGCTATTTACAAAATGTTTCCATGCTGCTTTCATACATCAGGTTTTGCTATGTTATGTTCCCATTAGGAATGTAACACTCGCTCTCATTGCTGCAGAAGATGCAATTTGAGCTACAGTACAAGTAAGAGACCCTTCTTGACTTTACTCAAAGACTTTGAAGTGGGAAAATACTATTTCAGTAATAGTGTTCAGTAATAAAAATAAGAAAGCTTGAAAGATCTACATTTTCACATCTCCATTTTGGTCATAAGAATTTAAAAAGGATTATGAAACCAAAATGGTCTCTACTGTGTTCCTACAACCCTAACACTTCTTTCTTGATTCTTAACAAATGCTTCTATGAACATGAGAATGACTGAATTCATATTAGAAAACGAATTTGTTGGTGGTGTTAAGTCACCTGTTAATACACAGAAATGTGGCAAAATGATAACTTGATAAATAATTTGTATTTAAAATAAAATAATTAGAAAAGCCTATGGAAAACATAACAATGAAAATAAAAATAATCTGCCCACCTATATTTCTGCTATGCTTATTTATTTGTTGTTGGTCTGCTTTTTTGATTTGTTACTGTTTTAGTGAGGTAGACTCTCTTTTTTTAAGTTTTATGAGACAAGGTCTTGCTTTATTGCTCAGGCTTGTCCTGAACTTAGCCTCGAACTCAGCAATCCTCCTGCCTCTGTCTTCTGAGTACTGGGATTACAGGTGTGAGTCACCACCCCTAGGATTGTGGTTTGTGGTACTGATTGCTGGTGGGCATGAGTCACCATACCCGGCATTGTTGTATGTGTTTACTGGGGATTGGACTCCAGACCTTGTGCTTGCAAGATGGCAGGCTCTGGAATCACTGAGCTAAATCTCTGGCCTAGTTAAGTAGACTCTTAAGTGCAGCTTTCAGTAATAAAACTGAATCTGATGCACAGCCTCCTAGTGAAAACCTCTTTCTCCTTTTCCTTTGGCTCCAACTCTTACCTTTCTCCCTAAAAGGCACCCTTATCTACCTTGCTATTCAAGTTAGGATCTGGGAATCATTCTTGACTGCAGTTTCTCCCTTGTTAGAAGTCTCCAGGCCCTACTGATTCCATGTGACTAGCATCCCACAGATCCATCTTCTCCCCCATTTTTAACATCTCCACCTTCACCTGCTCACAGTATGGGTGGGTCCTTTCAGTGGGTCCTTCCTATTTCCTAGGCACTGTTCTAGGTGCTTGGGATACAGCTGCTAACAAGTTCTACAGGTTACTTATGGAATAAATAAGAATCATATTAGAAATGCAGGGCCAGGGACTTAACTCACTGGTTCTGGCACCTGGCTTGCAAATGCAAGGGCCCGGGTTTGATCCATGCTGCTGGGCATGGAGACTCATGCCCACCAGCAATCAGAGCCACATATCAGAGTGCTGGGCATGGTGGTTCACACCTGTAATCCAAGAATTTGGGAGGCAGAGACAGGAGGATTGCTGTGAGTTCAAGGCTGTGCTCAGGGCCAGCCTGAACTATAAAAAGGAAGATCCTGTCTCAAAGGAAAAAAAAATAAATGCATTATCATAAATTTTAAGAAAAAATCATATAAAGAAAATAGAGAGCTCTGTGTAAGACTGCCCCAGAGCCTTAATTTAGGTTGGGAGACATTAGTAGAGGTCACTGGTCCTGTCATCTTACATTTGGGCAATTCTAGTCACCTCTCAGCATGTCTTCTGGCTTTCAGGCCTGTACATCTAATTTCTTCTCACTCTGTGGCTACAGTAGTGGCCTTTACCTTCTGAGGCTCTTCAGAATTCGGAACGTGCCTTTTCCGAATTGATTCCTGTTCCACTTTTCCCACTCAACCTCTCACCCCTCCTCCTTCCTGATCCATCACCCATCATATATTAACCATCATCAATTAAGAAAAATTTCTTGACTTGCTAAATTTTCTCTTGTTTCTGGAACTGTACTCAATTGATTTGTTCTGCTTGGAATTCTTGTTGCCCCCACTTTGGTGGATCAGCTCCTAATCATTCTTGGGGCCTCAGATGAACTGTTGTTTCCTCAGGAAGACTTCCTCCATGACTTTTCTCTTCTTCTCAGTCCAGTGTCTCTGATGAAGCTTCTGTTTTATTCCTGACCTCTCTGAGCGGGTCCTTCTCAAAACCCTGTCTTACGGCTGATCTAGCTGTGCATCTTTCAGACTGGATTGAAAGCTTCACAAGGTCAAGAGTCATGGCCAATGTGTTACCACTGGGCACTCAATGCCCAGCACACAGCCTGGCCAGAAGGTGAGTCAATAAATATTTGAGGGGAAAAAGAAGAACTCAAATATAAATAATCTTATGGAGTAGTAAAAATATCTTCACTACCCAACAGTGGTTGAGTGGTTGTACAAAATGTTTAAATGTATATGCTGTTATGTGTAATGCACAACATAACTAACAAGCACTTAGATAGTTTTAGGTAACTCACATGATCTGGCATTCTGTATTTGAACTTTATGTTCATGCTCAGGACAGTGCAGAGCTAGTTTCTGGGAAGTGGCGCATGTGGGTGCACAGTTCTATACACAGTGCTGCCTGTATGTCCAGGAGCCACTGTGGTTGTGGCTGTGGCTGCGGATCCTTCGGGAGCAGCTGTAACAAGTCCCTGGCACACACGGTAGAGGTGTCAGCCAGATGTTTCAGGTCAGAGGAATGCACACAACCTGAGGCTTTTAGAAGTGGAAAATGCTCACACATTTCCTGTGTCCTTCCATACAATTCCACATCAGGCCCTTACTCTTCACCTACTCCTGGAACACCAAGATCTCCATGACATGCTTCTGGACATGCCAATTTTATTTCTAACTTGAAACTTCGAGCTACATCCCAAACTTCACAAAGGTGTGGCCCCATAAAAAAATAAAAAGGATACCCCCACCATGTCCCTGTTGCTTAGAACTGCTTTCATGATGTGTATATTTAATGTACCAATAAAGATTAAAAAAATAAAAAAATAAAAAGGATAAAGGAGGAGGGAAAGGAGGAAAGAAAGAAGAAGGGAAGGAAGGAAGGCAAAGAGGGAGACTGAGAAGAATGAGGAGGAGGAGGAGTAGAAGGAGGGGAAAGAAAAGGAGAGAAGAAGAGGAGGAAGAAAAAGAAGAGGGAAGAAGGAAGAAGGAGGAGTAGAAAGAAATAAAAGAAAGAGAAGGGTGGAGGAGGAAGTGAATGAGGGAGACACAGAAAAATATATATGCTTAGGCAGAGCTAAATCCATGGAAAGAGAAGTGAACCCAAGAATACTACAAACAAAGTCATAGCAATTACAAAGTTAGACAAAAGCTAACTCTTTTGGTGTCAATTGAAAATATCCCAAAGCTTATAATGATGATGATGATAGAACAAATAGACATTTCTTGATGTTTATCACACCCATGAGAAGAAAGTGGTTCTCTGGGCTTTAAGTACATTATTCTTCAGACTATAGGAAATTTTATTTTCCATACATGGGGCATTTCCTTAGTTCGTATCTTCAGTGCTGTCTCCCTGGCAATTGCTTCATTTCTCAGAGAAAATCCTATCTTTGCTGAGAGCTACTGAGACACCTGGGTGGCTGGTGGAGAGCAAGCCGGCAGGCCCACACACTGTACACTGGGTACTGAAGGAGTGCTGAGCTCCAGATCTCTCTCCCACCCGACTCATATCCTGAAATCTAAGTCTCTTTAGATATTTTCAAAGATGTCCCTTAGCCCAAGGCCAGAACCCCACTAACATGGCTCCGAATGGTCTTCACTTCCTCTCTCCCATGGCCAGTGGATGGCACTGACCACCCAAAGAGAACACAGACACAGGTTTCATATTTTCACACGTGGTCTTCCCTCTGGCCCACCCTATCATACACAGGGCCTGGAGCTAGAGTCCATTATGGAGGCCATTATTCCCCATTCTCAAATATTCAGTAATTATGTAAATCATTCTACTCCTCTTCCTGACAAATACACTTTTATAGGAGTCTGGGATGGCTTGATTTGAATTTAGAATTTGGAGTCAATATAAGGGATAGATGGGTTACGGCCCCCAAACTTTGTCCCACCCTTCTCTTCTTATTTCTGTCTTTGTTCTGAACTTGAATTCATCATCATCATCATCATAGCCACCAACAAGGGATATAAAGTCACGCTGTTGTCATGGCTTGTTCTTAGGTGAGCAAGTCCAGGAGCCAAGGTTGTCCAAACCCTGGAAGCCTGCTTTGCCATACCTGGGAAAATTCTGATGATCCCCATCATTTGGCCTGTGTTTAGTAGGTGACAGGAGAGAGGAGGGCCAGACAAGGACCCCCTAAAACAAGTAGAGTGCAAGCCTAGCTTGGTGTCTCTTCCTTTTCTGTGTTCCCACAACAGGCTGTTATAAGAGTAATGAATTTTCACTGAATTAAAATTTTGTGGCTATATCTCTGCAGGTCATAAGCACCTTAAAGATAAAATAGTCTGAAAACTGTGCCACAATTTAACTGGTACAAAATGACATTTAAATTCTCATGCACAGTATCCCTGGTAGAATGTGTGTGTGTGTGCATACCCCTTGAATTAGTCCTGAGGTCTCTTTCTCCTTTAATTAATTTGGCTAGCAATAAGAGTTTATTCATATCTAGATATCTACCAAATGAGGGCTGCTCTGTTCATGTACAACCTGGGCCCTTTGTCCTGGAAAACATCATACCTTTTGAACATCATTGTTCTACTCTAAAGACTGTTTCAGGACAGTGTATATATTCCATCACTTCATCTTCTTAAATTTCTAGTGGCTATATCTTATTGGCTATATCTTATTGGCTATATCTTATGGCTATATCATTCCCATTCCCAGGCATGGATGAAGTCATTCTTAACAGGTCATCTGCAAATGACCTGTTACTTTATACAAATACCCAAAGTGAGCTCTGAGTGTTGTCAGTCCAGCGATGCTGGTAGACTGCAGAATTAGGTGTGTGAAGAGAAATGCTCTCACAGTTGAGAGAGGATCCTAAGAAACAGCTCTCTCCTTTAGGGACCAATCAGCAAAGCAATTCATCCTGGTCTGACCACTAATCAAGAGCCCTGCACTTGCCACTTCCTGTCACTCATTTCTGTGTGTTATGGCCAGAAGCCCATGGCTGGGGGATAATAACAGATGTGCTCATACATGTTGCTAAATTTTGTTCCTTTGGTTGGCTAGGCTACAGCACGGCTTGCAGCAGCCAAGAAAATAGTCTCGATTCTCACAAGGGCCACTTGGGAAACTGCCTATCCTGCCTTTTCCTATAAATGGACCCTAAAGAGTCCCTGGAGGTGTTGACCAGGAATCACTGGCCAGGAACAGCCTCTGTCTATCTGGGAAGAGCTTTTTCCTGAAAACAAGGACGTGCAGAGGACTATAGCAAAGGAGACCCATGTCCTGAGGTCTACAGATGTTGAAGCTACACCATCTTCAAACTTTACAGACTTTAACTCAGTGTACTATAGAGAAAAAATTTTTGGAGGAATAACTATTGACTCTCCAGTCCTAGAAGCCACTTTTCACTGGTCATAGATGGGGAAGTGAGCTCTTTTTTCCAGAAAACATACAGCTGGGTGTATAATACATGGCTGTAATCCTAGCATTCTATGCTAGGATTTAATTCCCAGAATCACCACCACCACTAGAAATTTAAAAAAATACATAGAGAGAAAGAAGGATATGGAGGAAACGAAAGAAAGAAAAGAAAGACAAGAATGATACATTCCTGCATAGCGCCCTCACTGGAACACACACTCAGCTGGCCTCCGGGTTCACAGAGTCAGTAGACATTTCATGGAGAAACAAAAGCTCCACTTTAATTCCAGTTTCACAAGGCCAAAGACTTCCCTATTTAGCTTTCTATTTCATCCCTATGAAATTAGGCTGCAGTTGAAAGCTCCAGTCTGCATTCCTGATTGCTGCCATTTATTTCACTTTCCTCTCAGTAGACCCTTCTTCCTCCGTGTTTCCTTCCATCGTGCTCCCTGCCCTGTGTAAGGACCAGATGGGAGAAGAGATGAACCCAGCACTTCCGTAGCTCCTTGCTCGAGTCAGTGCAGGTTCTAGGAGAGCGGCCAGAAGCGCTGAAGGAAGCCACCTTACCGTGAATGGAAGCGCCTTTGCCCTGTTCTGACTTCCAGATTTCCTCCTCCCCCACCCCCGTTAGGATCCAGGCATGGATGAAGTCATTCCCATCAATATAGGGGTCTTCTCAGCTCCAGTCTCTTCATTCAGGGTCCACTCCGCCCTTACACTGTCAGCATCTATGTTTACTCTTCTTCAACCAATTCAACCCTTCTCCTCCTGTGTAGCTTTCTCCCTCATCTCTCCTGCACTGCTGCTGTGTCCTCCGTAACACTCATTTTTTTTCACAACCCACATGCTTGCAGCCTCCATTTGTTAGTGCCAAAATGATCCCACTAACTGGAATCAGACTACGTTTATGCTGTAGCTTGGCCTTATCTGTCTGGTTTTGGAAAAGTTGCCTAACTAAACTTCAAACTATCTCTCTGTGGGAGTTTTACAAAAGATAGTCTGACTCCAATGGTCAGGGAAGACATGGAAATTATTTAAGTGATAAGGATGAGGCGGGTTTGCCAAGCCTCCTTTCTTAGCCACTGTTTCTATCAGTTGGTAACCTTCCCAATATTTGGCTTCTTCTTCTTCTTCTTTTTTTAATCTATAGATTGTTTTATAAAATCAGAAGACTGATTGTAGGCAACAAATGAGGTAATGTCTGTACACCGCCCACACTGTCCCTGGTACATGGCACGGGCTCAGCCACTATCAGTGCCCTTCATCCCCTGAATCAGCCTGAGAAAGGCTGTAGTCTTCTCAGATTGATGCTGCTCAGCTTCTTACCCAGGCCCAGAGAAGGGGAGCTGGGCATAAGCAGAGCCTGGTTTCCAAAAAATCCTTGATCTACCTTCTTATTTTTACATATGGGATGATCGGTCAGTTTAATCTCGGAGCATTTGTTTTAACTGCTGTGAAATGGAGACAAAAAAATCATAAAATTGTTCACAAGATTAAATGAGATTTTAGATGTAAAACCAGATTTCTTTCTTGGTGAATGATCAAGTTTGTTGCAAATGTAGGAGACACTAATACTAACTGACCTATGTAGAAATGTTTATGGGAGGACTTCTATACAGCAGATGTCCTGCTAACCACTGAGAAAATGGCGGTGAACAGGATGCTTTTCATTGCTAAGATACCTGCATCCAGTCAAGGTAACCCGGGAGAAATCCCAGGGCAGACAAGTTCATTTCAATATGAAATTTCACAGTGCTAAGAATTAGGAGAGAAGTATTTGCAGAGCATCTCTAGCATTTCTAAAAACCGCTGTCTAATGGGTTGGAATAATAAGCTAAGAAATGGTGGTGGCTGCGAGGTCCGTTCCTTCCAGGTAGAGAGCATAGCACGTATGTAAAGGCTTAGTTCCCTCAGAGAATGTCCATCAAACTGTACTTTAGAGCTCTAAGGCCAGAAAGTCATCAGGGGCCTGCTTTTAAATGGTCCCAAGCCTTTTCTGTCTTTCTGGGTATCTATTAGTTCTGATGCAACCTCTTTAGGTCCCTCCCGTGGCATCATCCTCACTCTGGGACCTGGCCATATTGAGTGGATGTCTCCAAGTCTTTTACCCTCCTTCATTGTCTAAATGGGCTACACGTACCTTCATGTCCACTAATTACTCAATGGAAAATAAGTTTATTTA
Organism: Petromus typicus; assembly: GCA_004026965.1. Lineage (NCBI taxonomy): Eukaryota > Metazoa > Chordata > Mammalia > Rodentia > Petromuridae > Petromus > Petromus typicus. The sequence continues at coordinate 38,128 of PVIR01001074.1, read as the reverse complement.
AGATAGTCTATTCAGATTCCTTGTGAACTTTTCCTGAAAGGAATTTATAGCTGTTAATTTATAGCTGCAGAGAAAATGACATTTCAGCTGCTTCTATGAGCAAGTTTGGCCATTCAATCAGTCCTCCCCTATTCTGCAAGACACATGGCCCCCAATTTCTACCTGAAGTAGACAGTACAGTGGCCCTCGAGGATATCCATGTTCTTTTTTTTTTTTTAATCTTTATTGGTACATTAAATATACACATCATGATTGCACTCCATAATGGGGATTTGTACCAGTATAAGACACAACTTAATTCTCATGTTCTAATCCCCAGGATCTATGAGTTTGCCATGTGGTAAAAGGCAAACTTTGTTGACAAGGTTAGGTTAAGAGTCTCAAGATGAGTGATTATGCTGGTTATATAGTAAGAATAAGATGAGTCTTTATAAGATGGAAGGAGGAAGCACAGCCAGAGAGATAGATGAGGAGAAAAGCACAGGTTAGAGTGATGTGGACTGAGACATGGACATGAAAGTCAGAAAAAGCAAGGCTGTTTTCTCAAGACAGAATCACCCCTGTTCACATATTGTGGATGTCTGATCTGAAGAACTGTAAAATATTACATTTGTGTTACTTTAAAATACTGAGTTCATGTTATTTTATTATAGTAATAATAGGTACCTATTTCCATGAGAATGTTCCATTTCTCTAATCTTCTTGTGTTTTTTAAACTCTCATCATTTCCTCTGAAAAGCCTGAACTGGCAGTCCATATTCACGTATACTACTTTCTCTTCCATATGCAGCCCACAATAATGGCTACCTCTACCCAGCCCAGGGCCACAGACACTGAATTAATGGGTCCTTGGTGATCCCCAGGGGTCAAATGCAAGATTCTAGTCTCCTAGATTCTAGTCTCCTCCATTCTAGTCTCCTTTACTTCTCTAGACAGTGATTCTGTTGAGCCACTTTTCTGTCTTTGGAGACCATACCACAACTTTTACTGTTTCTATGTGGTCTTCACTCTGTTTGGTCTCTTGTTCTTTATTAATCTCTTAGTTCAACAAATTTTTATTGGAGCCTTTCTATGTGCACAGAACTGTGTTAAAGAATATAAATGCATACACATGAGGCTTACACTCCTCCGGAAGTTTACAGTGCACTGGAAGAGATAGATATGAAAAGTAATAACATTGTTTTAAGAGCCAAAGCAAAGATGTGCACTAGGTATGAAGCACAGAGGTCTCCAGTCCTCTGTCCAGCCTCAGACACTTCGAGGACTCGGGACTTAAAATGTGTCCTTGGAGCAGCAGCATCACTACCTGGGAGTTTGTTAAAAGAAAAAAAGGCAAAATTGAGAGTCCTTTCCAGACTGCTGAACTTGGCCTCATCCGAAGCATCATCGGAAGCCTGATGTCTACTGTTCAGCACGCTCAGTCCTGTGACATTTCCTGTTGGCCCTTTCACACTTACTGCACCTGCCCACAGCTGTTCATCAGGGTCCGGCCCTTGATATTATTCCCTTAACAGGACTTCATGGCATCATTCTCTCTTTCCTTTTTATGTGTATTTGCAAAGCACTTATCATTCTGTGTAATTTGGTGAGGTTCTATGAATGTTTATTGAGCACTGTCAGGCACTAGGCAAAGATCTAAGCTACAGAGGAAAAGAATAAATCATTCTTTGGCAAAGGAGCTCGTATTATATTGGTTTGTGTACACAACCCATTGTTTCTTGTCTTTCTCTGAATTAGCTGAGTGCTGAATACAAATGTTCCAGTCTTCACCTTAGAGTTGACTATTTTGTCGAACAGCAGATATTGGCACAATAAAGAAATGGAGCATGGATGCAACCATAATGACACAAGTTTGGGTTGATCACTGATCTCACTATGAAGACATGTTGGTTCCCTCCAGAATCCCTTTCTACTTCTTCCTTCCAGTCATACTCTAGTTTCCATCTGGGTATCTCAAGTTCAGGAGAAGCTCCAGTTGCAAAGAATGTGTGCTAAGTGGACAGAATAATGAGAATTTTGCTTGGATGTTCACGGTGATGGCAGAAGTAGGACAGGCATCAAGCACAGAGAGCCTGTAGTACCTACATGGAGGTGACAAGGAAAATGCCTGTAAAAAGTAGAAGCCAAAACCTAGACATCCAACTTGAGAAATGGAGCGAGGAAAATTACTTTGTTCCCATATTTTGATTCCCTTGACCAAGCCCCATCTGGCATCTTGTTTATTCTATCTTGTTAGCTATAAATTTCTTTCATTGTTGAAACCATTTTATTTTTCAGCATTCATTTACTAGTAGTCATAAGCATCCTAATTGTTGCAATCTTCCACTTGACTCTAAAAAACAATCTATTTGTTACCTAGAAAATGAATCTTTGTTTTCACAAAAGGATGATTCACTCAAAAATGAAGTCATGGGTAGGCTTATTTCTTGGCTGTACCTGAGAAACCACAGATTTTTAGGACTGCATAGTCACATTAAATGTGTATAAAAACCAAGATGCTATGACTAAAAATTTGCATGTACTGTTTTTCATCATTGTGCCTGTGAAGGTTAACTTTATATGTCCACTTGGCTGGGTCACCGGGGCCCAGATAATTCTTTAAACATTTTTTCTAGGTGTGCCTGTGATGATAATTTTGGAGGACATTAGCATTTGAACAGGAAGACTGAAGAAAGCAGATATTGTCCTTCTACTATGGGTGGTAATCATTTTTAAGTGGTTGAGAAATTAAATCAAGTGAAAAGATGTAGGGAGGATTCACTCTGATGGATTGATCTAGAACCCTAGAATTCTAATTGTAGGATGGGACTTATATCGTTGACCTATAGCTCTTGGGATTGGGTCTTAAACTAAAACTATATTATTGGTGTTCCTGGGTCTCCAGCTTACAGCAGAAACAGAAGGCGTAAATATAGTGTGTATCTCATAGGTTCATAAGCAGACACTTGCTTTCATATGGAAATGAATATGTTTTGATATACAAATGAGATGACACATCCTGTTCACGTAGTCCAGAAACATGTCGGGCTACATGGACTGTGGTATCTATAACACACTGCTTACCTCCACTTGCTTCCGCTTTGCTGCTACATGTAAAAGCCGTAGTAGATGGTACTGTTCTGGTTGCTCCAGCTGAGTCATCAAGGCTAAGAGTTCTGTCAGGTGTCTGTTAATTGGCTGAGGCTGCTTTTCATAAACTGCAGGTAATACCCTTAACAACATGGCATTTCCTGTTGGGGGAGCAAAAAAGAGGAAAGATGATTTACCCTATGAGCACCAGAAACAATATTGCTGTTAATCCAACAACTTACATATCAGTAACACAGATGATGGCCAAAACCGTAAAAAATAAAGCAGTATTAAAGAAAAAAGGAAACAAAGATTATGTATATAGGGGGTAGGAGGTGGCAGGGTGGGCAGAAAGGGGAAAAAATGAGAATCAAGTCATGTCATATTCTGGTACAAACTCTCCATGTTGAATGCGATGATGATGTGTATTCATAATGTACCAATACAGATTTAAATTTAAAAAACCAGTATTTTATTCTGAAAACAATCACTTAAAATATGATTTAAACTGATTTCATAAAAGGGAATATTCCATGATATAATCAGCATTATTATCTAGTGAAACTTTTTTCTGAGTAATGCAGTATGGGAAATCGAAGAACATTTGACAGTAACCAGACCACACCCTTGAAGGAAAAGCACTCCTGATGAGAAGCAACATTTGGACGAAGTTTAAATGAAAAATAAATGGTGTCGTAAGTGTGAGCCTAAATGAAACTGAACTGAAAAAATGTGGTGAGGAATGTATTCACATTCCTGAGGGCTACAAAGACATTTTTAGAGAGTGGACATAAAAACTATGCTTTATTTTTTTTTTATGAATTTAAGATACTTGCAATGCAGATTCAAATCACTTGTTTCTGCACTATTTCAAAAGAAGTTTGGACTCAACTTGTTTGTCATTTGTGATTTGCCTCAAAAATATGTATAGACAACTAGATTTGAAATGGCAGAACCTCAAGAAAAAAGGTTGCATAAGCTGTAAGACCTTATCTGTAAACATCTGGGGAACATCTGCTTATCACTTCATGGTATGGATTTTTCCTCTTTCAAAATCTTCTCAAGTTTTTAAGCATCACAAGGGAAATGGCTCCTAAGGATTTCTTGAGAAGTTTTCTTGACTCTACTTACTTTTAGTGCCGTTGTTATGTAGAAGACACACAATAAATCAAAAAAGCAAGTATTACACACATATAGATCTTCATTAAAGGAGAGGATGTTTCTATATAAAGGACATTTATTTACAGGCATTAAGGAGAAAAGGTCAGGATTTTCAGAATGTCAATGTTTACGTTTAGTGACAGGGTGACCCCAGATAAAACTGAATGCATTTGAATAGCAACAAGCAAAGAGAATTGATTTTTCTATGTGTATTTCATAAAATTAGTCTCAACTGTGTCTTTGTCTTATTGTTCATATTATCTTATTGTTCCAACACAATGTTGGAAATAGTGTAGTTTTTAAAGACATTGTATCCATCAATATTTGTTGTCAACAATTTAACTTAAAGTATTTTGTTTTCTATTTACTGAAAGCATTTCCTTGAAGAATCAAGAATTTTTAATGCAATACTGAATTTGTATAGAACATGTTAAACTACTGAACTTAGTTATGTGTATAACCTAATCGACTGATAAAAAACATGTTACATCAAGTGGGACAATAGTTGGAATTTGGGACAGGAAACTGGTTTATGGCATTTTAATACAACTTTCGCTAAAGCCCTGGAATCAGTGAAGGGGAAAACCCTAGATTAGTCATTTTTGGCTGAATTCAACTCTAAGGAAACAATACAAAAATAAATGCAAAAGAACAGTTAGAGATTTGAAACTGATGAATTCATCAGGATGTAGAAATCCTATAAATTCCACTCATAAAGTCATAGATTGTTTTGAATTACAAAATATTTCAAAGCATCGGACAAATATATGTTGTGAAATAAGGAATACTGTTGTGTCCACCCACCAGCCTGGTGAGAACTTCACCTTGTGCCATACTTGCTCTTATTCTTTTTCTTTTCTCCCCAGAGACAACTACATTTTAAAGTCAGTGTTTCTCATTTCCATGAATGTTTTTACCCTTTAAGTACACGTGTAGGCATTAAGTATTTTATAATTTTCACACATGCTTTAAAATTTATATGAATAGTTTAATACCACTGAAGTATCCCTTCCTAACACGATTTATTCCATTCGATACTACATTGCCGGGGATTTAGCTCAGTGGTTCCCGTGCCTGCCACCTAAGTGTGAGGTCCTGGGTTCAATCACTAGTATCAAAGCAAAAAAAAATGTCTGAGGTTGAAATATTTCATTGAAGTTTTTCTCCAAGAAGTTCTCCTTCATTAATTCTCACAGCTATATGTTGCATAAGTGAGCAACTATTTATTAATGCACTCTGTGGTACTATTATTCATCATTATTATTAGTGCTGTATTTTTTACACCTGATCTTTGTGTATAAGTGGAAAATATTCTCTAACACAGTACTTAATAATCATTGATTCTCTGGATGGGAAGAAAGCTGGAGAGTCTGAATTTCTAACAAGTCTGCAGGTCACATTAATCCTGACCACATATTTAAGGAGCAGAGCTGTGGTCATGTCCCTGAGAGCTCTGTTTCTAGATGTTCCAAAATTTCTCCACCAAGAGGTTGTGTTATTTTCCTGTAGCTGCAATGAGACGCTATCACAAAGTTAGCGGCCTAAAATAACATAGATTTACTATGTCCTATTTATGGAGGTCAGACATCTGACATAAATCTGAGTAGCCTAAAATAAAGACGAAGGCAAATCTGGGGTGCTAGGAAGAGGCTCAAGAGAGTATCACTCCTCAGTTCCTCCCGAGTTAGAAGCTGTCCATATGTCGTCTTTAATGCTAGCAACATGGTGTCTCTCTGAGCCTACTTTGATGATCACAATAAAACAATTCACACCCCTCCTACTGAGATGAGTGTTTCTGTTGCTCCACATACTTGCTAATGTTTGGTCTTGACATTCGTTGGCTTTTGCTTAGGTAATGGGGTATTAGAATGATATATTTTGTTTATAAAAATCATTCCAGTACCACAGAGCAAATTATCTCACCACTTTTTTAAAATTTCCTTCTTGGATGTGTATACAAATTATAGCAACAGTTTGTCAACTTCTATGAAGAAATAGGCTGAAATTTTAAAAATATTGATTATATAGACTAACTTGCAATAATTGACATGTTTGTGAAATTGTCTTCTTATTTAAGAATATAGTTCAATTTTCCACTTCAGTAGGTACTTTTATGCTTTTCTTCAAGAAATTGTTGTGACGTTTGTATCTGTGCCTTTTGTAGCTTGTTAAATTTGATGATGTGGTATGAAAATATCTACTGGCTGCTATAAATGCAATATATTTTCCTGTAAAGGATATTTTAAATGTATATTTTACTATTAATAAAGCAATAGGTTTTTCTACAATGGTCTTATATCTAACAAAACTTGCTCAATTCTCTTATTAATAATGTCTTTTGACACCCTCAAGTTTTCTATTTGGGGCAGTCAATTCATGATCGTAGTAGCTTTATTTCTTTGCATTTTATATTTGTCACCTTATGTCTTACTTTATTAGCTGGGATGTCTAACACATCAGCGAATAGAATCAAACTCCATGAGTATCCCTACATTATTCCTGCTTTTGTTTTTATTTATTTATTATTTTTGAGACAGGCTCTGACTTTGTAGTTCAGGCTGGCCCTGAACTCACTTTGTAGACCAGGCAACCTTCAACTCACAGCAATCCTCCTGCTCCTGCCTTCTGATTGCTGGGATTATAGGCATGAGCCACCATGCCTGATAATTCCTGTTTTCAAAGAATATGTTTCCAAGAGTTTATAATTACATGTGTATCTGTTTATATGGGCTTAGCTTTTACATTTTATTGACTCAAGTTCATAGATGAAGTTCATATATGTTTTCTAGCTTGATTATGTGTTGAATGATAGCAGATACTTTTCTTCATCTGTTGATATGATAGCCTGACTTATTTTTTCAGGAGTTAATGTTGTATGATAATAGATATCCTAACATTTAATGACTTGCAATCTTGGGATAAACTCAACTTAGTTATGATGTATTTTTATGCATATATTTCTGGGTTTGTCCAGCTAATACTTTATTTAGAGTCTTTGTATATTGTTCTTAAATGAGACTCATTGCAATTTTCCTTTCTTGTACTGTATTTGTCTCTTTGACACCATACTTACTAAATAAATAAATATATAAAAAGAATTTAGAACATTCCTGTGCTCTCTTCTCAGAAGTTTGTATAGGATGGAGATTATGTGTTCCTTGAATATTTGATAGAAATTACATATCAAATTACCTGGTCAGTTCTCTACAATGTTCTGTTGTAACAGATGAATTTACCACTTGTGTTAAAATTTCCTTCAATGGGATCACGTGGAGATTCCTCAAAAAGCTAGGATTAGAGGTCCCATTTGACCCTGCTATTTTCCTGCTAGGTATATACACAAAAGAATTAAAAGCATCACACCACAGAGACGTATGTGCAGCCATGGTTATAGCAGCACAGTCTGTAATAGCTAAAGCTTGGAAACAGCCCAAATGCCCATCAGCGAGGGAGACTGGATAAAGATGTGCTTTTTTTTCAAATGAAATAAAATATTATTCAGTCATAAAGAATGATGGAGTAATTTATACTTGAATGAGTGTATCTTGAAGACATACTCATAAGTGAAGTAAATAGGACACGGATGTGTAAATACTTCTCTAGTATGAGAAACTGAAGGTGTAAATGAGGTCCAGAACATGTGATAGGTATTGTGAAACAGCAAGAAAATGTTCAAAGAGAAAGGGAAGTGGGGCAGGGGAAAGTAAAGAAGAGAAAGAAAAGAATTGATTGTAAAAGCAAAAACACATGGAAACAAAGCCTTTGTATATAGGGTGGTTATAAGGAAATGGGAAAAATGAGAATCAAGATGTATCATGTACAGGTAGAAATTCTCAATGTTGAGTGTGATCATAATGTATGTATAAAACATGCCAATATATTCAATGCAAAAATTGCCTTCCATGATGTATCTATTTCTTTCTAGAATTCTGTCAAGGCTGGTCATTCTATCCTCCTCCTTCAGCCTCCTAGAGTGCTGTGATTACATGTATGCATTCCATGTCTAGCATGGGTCTTTTTTATGTATTTCTTGAAATTATGTTACTAGATAATTCTGAGTTATCTTTCTAATATGATATTTTATCATATTGTATTCTTTTTGACTATTTTCAACTGGTACTAATATAGCTATGCTAGTTCTTTTTAAAAACAGCATTTGCTTGTTATGTTCTCTTCAACTCCTTTCCTCTTTATTTTTACAGGCTTCAACATTTCTTTTTTAGAGTTTTATGCATTACTTTCAAAAATAACATAGTATTAAAAGATATTTCTATCTGACTCTTGCCTCTTAACTGGGGAATCTGTTTCATTAACACTTGTTGGCATATGTGGATCTATTTTTTTTTTTTCTTTTAAAGACAAGGTCTCACTTTGTAGTTCAGGCCGGTCCTGAACTCGCTATGTAGCCCAGGCTAACCTCGAACTCACAGTGATCTTCCTGCTTCTGCCTCCCGAAAGGTGGGATTACAAGCGTGAGCCACCATGCCTGACATTGTGGTGTGTGGTACCGGGTCCGAACTTAGGCCCTTGTGCTTGCCAAGCAGACCCTGCAACAACTGAGCTGAATCCCCAGCCCTGCATATCTGCATTTTTAACTATATTGTGTTGTGCTTTTTATTGATCTTACTTTATCATTGCTTTTATTTCCTCCTTCAGTGCATTCTATTGAATTGATCAAAATTTTTTTTCCTTCTCTGTTCCTTTCCTGTGAATATCTATTTCCTTTTGGTTTCGGGTACTGTCCTTAATAGTATAATATAATTTTTCAAAGAAGAAAAAGTTAATTTTTATCACCTTCTGAACAATGAACAATGAAAGGATTTACTCAACAAAAAATAGTACCTTTTATATTATTTTTATATGTCTCCTAACAATGTCATTAATATTCTCTTCAGTTTTGCTTAATCTGGCATTTAATTCATTCAATTTTCTAAAATTTTGATTTTTAATTCATTTTTTACTATGGCAGATACTATTACACGTATAGTAAATGAGGGCAAACCCAAAGCCATAAACTCTAAGGGACTGTGTGTGTGTGAGGCTGAAGTCAGGGCCCTGGCACTGAGCCGCATCCCCAGTTCTTACTGTAAGTCAGGGTCTTGCTATATCCTTACCTTGTCATGGCTGGTCTGGCCACCCTCCTCCCTGAGCCTCCCAGACTGCTGTGACTACAGGAAGCACCACCATGCCCAGGGGAGTCTTTAAAGTGTGCAAAGGGAGCCAAGCTGGCTCTAGGGCAGGGAGAGGGGCTATGTCTACTGACCTCCAGTAGTAGACCTCTCCGGGTCTGGAGACACCTCCCTTCCAACCTCCATCCTTAACCTGATTCAATTTCCTCTCCACTAAGGCAGTCAACACTCGGTGGCCATGACATAGCTGATCCTTCACCCTCTCTCCGCATGCCCAACACCAGCTCCCGAGCTCTCCTTCCTGTTTTTGGTGCTTTCTCGGGCTCCTGGGTAGTTTCCTTTCCTTACTGGGAGCTCATCTGATGTTTTAAGTTTTCTTATTATCATTACAATGTAAACACATTTCAATGTGTTTTCTGTAAGTTTTCAGCTGTTAAAGGTCTCTGTACACTGACAGAAACAGAAACCATTAAGTTTCAAAATATGATCCCTGCCTCCAAGCCGTGTATACTAATAAAATATCCACGTTATACCAGGTTATGGAAAGAAACACACCTAAAATCGGCTTGTTGCTTATCTGAAGCTCTTCCCGGCTTCAGGTCTATCACTTGTACTGCGCCGCGTGTAGAAGCAAGTACAGCTGCTCTTCCGGAAGGATGAAAGACAAGACCACTCGAAACTCAAAGCTCTTGGCTTCTGAAGCCACAGAAAGTCTTACTGTGCGGATTTATCTTGGAACCAGAGTTCCAAGAGTTACGTTCACAGCGATGCTTATAAAAGTGCCCGAAGGGAAAATGAAAAAAGTTTTCTATACTTAAAGGATTGTGAATAAAAACTTACACGAGGTGCCAAAACAGTGATGGGAATTATCTCTTCCCCACCCTTCCTTTTTCTTCCCCCAGCGGTACCAATCCGAGTTGCAACAGCGAATCCTCCAGCAGACAGTCAAAGCCCGGTTTCTCTCCCCGTTCCCCTCTGACCCTTCTCCAATTAATCTGACCGCGGTGTAAACTTTTGTGGCTTAATATTGTGCAACTTCCACGTCTCCCTCGCCCTCCACCCAGCCCCCTCCCCCAAATCCCGGGCTCCCGCCGCGCGGTGCCACCGCATTGCTCAGTCATCTCATTCAGGCTTTGCCCGCGTTTATTAAGGGCCCCGCCGCTCAGCCGCTCACTCGCTCTCGGCTCGCTCGGCGCGCGGGCAGCCCGGCTTCCTCCCTCCCCGGAAAGAGCCCCGTCCGTCTCCAGCGATGCGGCGCCTCGCGGTTCTGCTTTGTGCTCTCTGCTCTGCGGCGCTGGCAGAAAACCCGGAGGATTACGAGCTCATGTACGTGAACATGGACAACGAAATATTCAACGGGCTCCATCCCACCGAGGACCGTAAGTGACTCTCACCTGGCTCTGTTCTTAGCTACGCGTCCCATTTCTTTTGGTCTAAATCGTGCGCATGTACTTTGTAGCCAATAGGTACTTTGTAGCTAAAAAGTACAATTTCTTTTTCTAAAGTGAGAGATACTCGAGGAGATGCGAGAGACTTGGAAAGTCCTGTCTGTAACAGATACTGGAGCGGGGCCCTAGGAAGTCTGCTGGGCGACTGTTTCAGCCGCGGGAAGGGGTTTCGTGAAGCTCAAGTCAGTCGGTTCCCGGGTAGATGGTTAGCGTGTCATGTGTGCGCTGTTCCGTGGTATCTGACGGACCTGTCCTTGAGACAAAGGGGACGCGGGGCCCGGCTGTCGCCCGGGAGCCGAGCGGGGTAACGTGTGTGTCCCCGCTGCAGCCACGCCGTGCGACTGCCGCCGCGAGCACTCGGCGTGGGACAAGCTCTTCATCATGCTGGAGGACTCGCAGATGAGGGAGCGCATGCTGCTGCAGGCCGCGGACGACGCACTCCGCGGGGAGCTGCCGCGGCTGCGGGCGGAGCTGGGCCTGCTGGCGCGCAGCCTGGCGAGGCCGTGCGCTCCCGCGGGCCCCGCGGAGGCCGGGCTGGCCGCGGCGCTGGAGGAGCTGCTGCGGGCGAGCCGCGATGCGGGACTCCGCCTGGCGCGCCTGGAGGGCGCCGGCGCGCGGCGGTCGGAGCCGGAGGAGGAGGAGAAGGCGGAGGAGGCGGGGCGCGGCCTAGGCGCGGTGCTGGAGGAGCTGCGGCGGACGCGAGCCGACCTGCGCGCCGTGCGGGGCTGGGCGGCCCGGCGCTGGCTGCCGGCGGGTAAGTGGCTCCCCCCGCGGCTTTGTTCCGCGAGCGCGCCGGGCGGGAGCCAAGGCCGCGGGGCCAGGGCCAGGCGTGCGCTCCGCTCTGCGCGCCGCCCGAGCGCAGACCCTGCGCGCACCGCGGGAGCGCCTCCTTCCGGGGCTTCCCGGCCCGGGAACCTAAAGGAAGGCGGGATCCCGAACTCGCAGCCTTGGAACAGACGTCGGGGCGCCTGACACCCGATCCCGCCCGAAGGGGCGAGAGCCGCCTGGCCGGCTACTCCCGTGACCTCTCACTGCCAGGCTTCCCTCCGTTAGGGATTTCCACGTCCTCTAAATTTATCCTGCCCCTCACTTTGGGGGAGCTCTTGTTTCCCGCGCTATTTCAGGGCCCAGGATAAGTTCGAGGCCCCTTTCCCAGCCCTTTCTCGGGCCTCTCTGCCCTAACCTATCTGGAGCCAGAGACTTGAGTCGGAATCTGGTCTGAAATTCCCCCCAGGTGGCATCGCCAGGGGTCTGTGGAGTTACTTCTGCAGTGGAGGTCAGAGGGTGAGCGCATTGGAATCCGAGTGTAAGAGTCAGGTGCAGGAGCCAAATCCTGGAGAGGACCCTTGTCTTACCTCAGGAATTCAGAGTTCAGGGCCACACAAGAGATTGTTCAAACTGGATCCTACTGGTCCAAGTCCCCTGCGGTACTCTGGACCCCCAGACTTGGGATTCCGAAACAATGCCTTGTAAAACTGGTTGAAGAAAGAAATAGACGCCTTGAAGCAAAGTGATACTTCTTTACAAGTCAGTTTTTCTAAGAAATGATGTAAAAATAACTTGTGGGTTATTTTAGAAAACTAGCGTCCTATGTAAGAAAATATAATAGACGTTTCATGAGCGTCTCAGAAACAACTACAAACAGCCCTTCCCTTTATTCCCATCTTAAAAAAGAAAAACTTGTTGAATGAGGTGGGAGAAGACGAGTTCATAAGTATCTGCAAGAGTATGCTTCATTTAAGGTTATAGAAACATGCCAGAAAAGTCGTTTTTCCTAAGTAATGTGAAGCCTACCATTACAGAACATATTTTCTTGAACAGTATCTAAAGCCTCAAAGAAGAAAAAGCACAATATCAAATATAAATTAGGTACTCAGTGTAAGTGACAAGAGACTAATGATAATTCTGTGGCTATTTGAGTGCATGACATTTTTTGGCTTGTAAACCACACAGAATCATTCTACATATAATGTACCTGAAAATTGGAAGCATTACCCTAATTTACATCTTCACCTCTGTATATTACAGCAGAAGAAAGATGTATTTCCAAATTCTGAAATGTTAATCCTTATTTCCCACCAGCTTGGTAGGTAATTTGTCCTCTCCTGGTCTCCTGCCAGCATGCTTCCTGAGGGATTCCTCATTGTTCTGTTGTCAGCCTAAGAACCTGCTTTGAATTTTGTTTGGTCTTTGATAATATAATTAGAAAAGCCTATCAGTTAAAAGCCATTTCATGAGACTTTCTGCCATTTTAAAGCTGCATCAAGGGCTTCAATCATTGGTCCCCAGAAGAAACCCTCAGAATCCTGCCAATATGCAGGCCCCTCGTGTATATAGCCACTGCAGAGGGAAGCAGGGTGTCCCAGACACAATCAGGGGTGCTTTGGAGTGCATTCCTGACTGAAACTAGAGGCCTCTTAATTCGGTTGCAGCAGGGACCCTCTTGAACACTACTGAAATGTTAGAGAACAGAATCTCTCAAATGCCCACAGATGTGGTAACCTTAAGATCCATGATCTTTATTTTATTTTATACATCTACAAGAAATGTGCACCTATTAATTTCACTTTTAAAGTCTCATGGAAAAATTAGAAAAACTACCATTAATTTTTTAAGGAAATAATTTTAATTTTAAAGAGTAACTGGACCAACTAGTTTTGTTCATTAATATTGTAATTATTGTTATATGATTTTGTGAAACTCAGTATTTTCTCTGACTAAAGATCAAAGAAAAGGTGCAAATTTGCTTAATGTTTTCAGGACAGGATTAGCTTAGAAACAACCACTTGTAGGAGTTAAATAGTTTGTAACACTTCATATGGACATTTGGTTCCTGTAAGTTCTGCCTGTTCATCATTTAGTGTTTAAATGTTCTGAGAATTTGCTTTTCAATGTTCTCTTGTGGCCCCTCTTTACATTGTTACAGAGTTAGCAGTCCAACACTAACTTAGTTTTTAATATATTATTTGATGTGAAAAATACATAGGTAATGTATATTTTATATCTATATATCTATATTGAGAGAGAGAGGGAGAGAAGAGAAAAGGAGAGACGAGATGAGATGAGGAGGAAGAGCCTGTTATAGATTTGGGCCCAAGAGTTTCCCAGAGACGCTTAGAAGGCCTTTACTGCAGCATTTGTAGGCGTTGGTTGCCTGTGTGGCTTTGAAGCAGACAGAGCTGGGAATCTATGGCTCTCGACTTCGAGTGTGAAAGGCCCCTCCTTCTAAAGTGCACTTTACTAGAAACATGTTGTCCAACCAGAATGCTTGGAAGAAGCCATCCTCTTAAAGGTTTTCTATTACTGCTTAAATAATATTTATAAGCATGTGGACCAAGTAAGTAAGGACTCTCAGACATAAGTTTGGTCTACGCAGTTCTTTGTGAGTGATACATACTTGTTACTCATAAACTGTGCATAACAGAAAGGCTTTTATAAACAAGAGAAAAGCTGGGAGAAATTATAGAGCTCATCAAAAGCTACTCAGTATTTATTAGCAGAAAAAAGCCACAACTCTAAATCCTAGCCTCCTATCCAAATCCAAGAGTTCTTTTATAAGGAGTCAGTGCAGTGTGCTAGCATGACATGTGGCCTTTTAGTCAAATTGCCTAAATGAAAACCTGTTTTAAAACTTAGCCACTGAAACACAGTGAAGTTATTTTGCTTCAGTTTTCTTGTCTGTAGAATGGAAATAAAATGTCATTTCAGGGCTGACATGAGAATTGATTAAAATGACAAACAGTAATTAGAATGAGCAATCAAGCATTAATCATCATGATACATTGTTGCTTTCTAAACAGTAGTTTTCTACAGACTTTGCAGTTTACAAACATCTAAGAACATTAAAATTTACTAATTCTACCAATAGCATCACTGTTGTAGAAATTTGCTTTCAAAAGCTTGATGATAATGGCTACCCAGAGGCTAGGTCCACTGATGTTCACAAGTTTAACAGTGTAGGAGCCTGAGGAAGGCAAGAAGAGGAACACAGCCTGGACTGTGAGCCCCGGGAAATTATAGAATCACTGTCTAAAGTTAACTCATTGGAACTTGACCTTTTAGAAAAGCAGTAAAGAAGAAAATAAAGTCATTGAGAGGGGAGGCAGCTATTCAACATTTTTTTAAAAAATTATTTTGGGGTCAGGTATATAGCTCAGTGGTTCCGGTGCCTGTCTTGCAAGCACAAGGGCCTGGGTTTGATCCCCGGTAACCACATCATAATACTGGGCATGGAGACTCACCCCAGCAGCAATCAGTACCACGTACCACAGTGCCAGGAGTGGTGGCTCATGCCTGTAATCCCAGCACTTGGGAGGCAGAGGCAGGAGGATTGCTATGATGTGAGTTTGAGGCTGAGCTCAGGGCCAGCCTGAACTACAAAGTGAGACCCTGTCTCAAAAAACCTAAAAAAAAAAAAAAAAAAAAAAAAATTATTTTGTGTGCTGGGACTAGTTGGCTTTCTTTTATTTCTACACCTGCTTGTCTCCTTTGATGCTTCATTGATTAATGTGCTTATTTGCATTTTCTTCTCTGCAAAGATTAGACCCAAGGACCCTTAAATCTAAATATATTACATAGTTATTAGATATAGTTATTAACATGCTTATACCAGAATAATTCTGAATAAATCTGTATTGTTTCTGATATTCTCACTACTCCAGGTTGTGAAACAGCCATTTTATTCCCAATGCGTTCCAAGAAGATTTTTGGAAGTGTGCATCCAGTGAGACCAATGAAGCTTGAGTCTTTTAGTGCCTGTATTTGGGTCAAAGCCACGGATGTATTAAACAAGACCATCCTGTTCTCCTATGGCACGAAGAGGAATCCATATGAGATCCAGCTGTACCTCAGCTATCAGTCCATAGGGTTCATGGTAGGTGGTGAGGAGAACAAACTGGTTGCCGATGTGGTGATTTCCCTGGGAAAGTGGACCCATCTGTGCAGCACCTGGAATTCCGAGGGAGGTCACATGTCTCTGTGGGCAGATAGTGAACTAGTGGCTACCACAGTGGATATGGCCGCAAATCATGTTGTTCCTGAGGGAGGAGTCCTGCAGATTGGCCAAGAAAAGAATGGCTGCTGTGTGGGCGGGGGCTTTGATGAAACATTAGCCTTTTCTGGAAGATTCACAGGCTTCAATATCTGGGATCATGTCCTCAGCAAGGAAGAGATAAGAGAGACCGGAGGAGCAGAGTCTTGTCACATCCGGGGTAATATTGTTGGGTGGGGGGTCACTGAGATCCAGCCACACGGGGGAGCTCAGTATGTTTCTTAAAGTGTTGTGAAACTCTACTTGAAGCCAAAGAAAGGAACTCACATTTTAAATATATGCCAGTGGGGAAAGTTTGAAAACCTCAGTGCATAATAAGAACACTGTGACTAATGAAAGAGAGAGTTAGATCAATCTTTATTTATCTTGGCGAAATACTAAATAAATAGTCAAAGGGAGAACATTGCAGAAAGCTTTGGGGGATATTGTTACTAGACTTTATGCCATAGTGTTTTCAGATTAATTCAGTGTTTCTGTCAGATAAACTTTCAAATAATTAAAAAAGACTGTATTCTTGAACAGAAGGACAATTGTTCTACTTTTCTTTGGTTAATTTTGTTTTGGCCAGAAATGACTTTCACATTGGAAGAATCACAAAACAAGGCTTGTTGTTCATAGTTCATTCTTATTGTTATGTACCTTATTATAAAAAATGATGAAAATGTATTTATACTACAGAATGACTTACAAATATATAGGTAGTCTATGTGCTGTTATCAAAGGCACTTTTTTGAGAAGATAGTTATATAAGTTATATTGTAAAGTGGGTTTGTATTAATTTTATTTTTGTAAAGCTCTACTGTAAATAAAATATTTTATAAAACTAGTGTGTGTCATCTAATTGTAAGTTTAAAAGACATTTTAAGGCAAATCTGTATTTTCCCTTTTTGTGTAAAGTAGACTCTTCATTTTCAGGGACTATTATGTTTTATATATATATATACACACACACACACATATATATATACACATATATATATTTATACATATATGTATATATGTATATACATGTATATATGTAAATATATATAACTTTATATATATTTTATATATATTTTATATATGTAAATATATAAACATATATATAAATATATATGTATATATATACATATATATATGTATTATGTGAGTTCCTTGGATCATACAATATGTGCAAGTAAAGATCGAGGACTGTTACTGGGAGAGCTAAGAGTTTGGAAAAGAAATACTAACTTCTGCCCTTATGGTGCACACATCTTCCTCCAGAGGAAGAGGATAACCTGTCACACACAGATGTGCCCTAGAGATAGGGTTTGAACAACAACAGGCCGCGAGGTTTGGGGAATGGGGCCAGGGGGGTTTTGTAACTCAATGGTGAGTATCCTTCAGTAAGTTTCTTGACTCTTCCTCAGCATCTCAGTAAAATAAGGGACTTGAGCACTTAGTGTCTTTCAACAATAAAATTCTGTGAATCTAACAATTCTAAAAGATACTCTGTCACTACAACTTTGTCTCATAAGGCCAGGCTGCTTCATTTCTAAGAAAATTACCTGCAGTTATGAGCTGACAGCCTAGGATCAGACTTTTGGAAATTACGTAATTCAAGGCTGCAGGTGCACTGGCATCTGTAGGTTCTCTACATGTTGTCTACATGACTGGGGCTCTCAGAGGGAAAATGAGATACTAAACCCAAACTTAAGCAGAGAATTAGGCATGCTTTTAATTCCTTTGTGTATTTCAGTATGAGTTGGATTTATATAAGAGGCTCCAGTTGGGACTGGTCAAGATAAATGTAAATTCATATGCTTAAATTTAAATATAAGGAAACAGTATTTTTAAAATAGTAATTGCATGTTGAAGGAAAAAAAAGAAGAGAAGTAATTCTTGGATTATACAAGTAGACATTTTATCTGCTACAGCAGTTGGTCTGGATAGGTGTTCTAAGGATTTGTGATTTGTCCAGAGCCATTCTACACAATTTGCAGGGAAAAAATATTTTCTACAGCTTTTTAAGGCTCAATATCACCTTGCCCACAAGCCAGCTCTGGCATGGAGAGCATAACTGCATTTTGCCTCTGGTCATATATTGAAGCCCCAGTGGTCCTGATACTGTGATGCTCAAGGGCAAGAGTATATCGGCTGAAGTCATGTCAGTTCTAGAACCAAGTAGTAATAAAAAAGAGAAAGTTTTCACCTAGAGGGCAGGACAACTTCTTCACAGCTAACATTGTAAGAATGCTCTCCTTACCACCCTCATCAGCATACGATTACAGCAGCCCCTAAGTCACCTAACACTCCCTCCAATTATTTTGTGCTTCTGATAAATAATGGCCAGCTGAGGAGTATCTTTGTCTTTGCCCACTCTGAGACACTGCCATCCTCCCACCGGACCGATTGTTTAAAATTACACAAGTCTCTTGTCTTTCTTTTAGCCCATGCAGTCCCTTTCTCTAGGAAGTCAAGAGGATTGATCTTTTGATTGCGTTTGTCCCCTAGTATCCATGGTCCCTCTTTTCTTAAGTAACAGAGTTCTAATTCTAGTGGCACATATGGCCACTCAAAATAAAAATCTATATTTTTCAGTGTTACTTGTAGATGTAGCCATATGACTAAGTTGAAATAATGTATGTGATTTTCATACCTCCTTTGTCTGATTGGAATTTCATAAGTGATGGCGGGGATTTCAGTGACCATCTTGAAAATGTCTTAATATAATAGAAGCCTGGTTTCTGATGATTGTGAAATTGCCTAACCTGGCCTTACCTGCCTACCCCTGGATTTCTTTACATGAGAGGAAATATATGTATGTTTTCTTTAACCCACTAGTGGCTGATCATCTAATGTAATCCTGATGCAGTGGAATGATTTTCTTAATCGTTCTAGGGATCAAACCCAAGGTCTTGCATATGCTAGGCAGGTAGCACTCTACCCGTGTATCTTCAGACCCAAGTGATTTTTTTAAAAAATTAAGAAGACCATGTACTTTACTCTTTCCAAAACACTTATAGGCTGTACTCAAAGTACATTTTAGGTTTTTTTTTTTTTTTTTTTTTGAGACAGGGTCTTGCTTTGTGGTTCAGGCTGGCCCTGAGCTCAACCTCAAACTCACATCACAGCCATCCTATTGCCCCTGCCTCACAAGTGCTGGGATTACAGGCGTGGGCCACCACGCCCGGCACTGTGGTATGTGGTACTGGTTGCTGCTGGGCGGGAGTCTCCATGCTCAGTATGGTATGTGGTTACCGGGGATCGAACCCGGGCCCTTGCACTTGCAAGACAGGCACCGGAACCACTGAGCTAACTCCTCGGCCCAGAAAATACATTTTACAAGTTCTCAAGAAGTTGGATATTTGACTTTTTGCTTATTACTAGCACTTACTACATTTTAGAATATATAGACGTTAACAAAAGGAAGAAGTAACAAATGTGTTAAAAATATCAAATAACATCAGTGTGCTAGCTTAGTTTAGCACATTGACACACAGTTCCACTCACCAGTGTTATTGAGGGAACCACAATAACAGCATGGTCAACTAGTTATAGAAGATGTCTCAATGATTAAAAGCAAAATGTTCATAATAAATATATAATGCAGTACATGTAGGTCCACATAAGCGTCCATCACTTGTGTGACCAACTGTTCTGGATTTCTTCAGACTGATTCAGTCTTAGCAAAGTTTCTATGTCCAAGAATTCCAAATCCAGGTCACACTGATCTGTATACATGTTCAATAGAACAACTTTTAAAGAAGAGATAATATATAAAAAAATTTAAGTGATATTTTCCTTGTCCATTAGCATATAAATTGGCTTTAAGAATTAATTACTTTAAAATACATTCAAAGCATTTGACTACTAAGCACACCATAGTAGTTTTCGTTGTTGGTTTGAGACAAGGTTTTGCTGTGTAGGTCCGGTGGGTCTTGAATTCACTGTGTAGCTTAGACTGACCTTGAACTCAGTGGTCCTACTGCCTCAGTCTGGGCAGTGCTGAGATTATAGGATGAATCTGGCCATAGTGTGGCATAGTAAATTAGTTGTAGAAGGTGACAAGCTTATTAAAAGGAAAAATGTGTATAATGAATATATAGTAATATATATTATATAGAATTCATAGAATTTACAATTTGAACAGAATGTACAACTATTATTATTATTATTTTTTTGAGATGGGCCTCACTTCGTAGTTCAGGCTGGCCCTGAATTCAGCCTCAAACTCACATCACAGCAATCCTCCCGCCTCGGTCTCCCGAGTGCTGGGATTACAGCCATGAGCCACCACGCCTGGCACTGTGGTATGTGGTGCTGGTTGCTGCTGGGCATCTCCATGCCCAGTATTGTATGTGGTTACCAGGGATTGAACCCGGACCCTTACGTTTGCACCAAAACCACTGAGCTAAATCCCTGGCCCCAGAATGTACAATTTTTAATTGACTTCACTTTAACAAAGAATTAGATCTAGGAACAAATAAATTATAATCAATTTTATTTCATTTCCTATCAAGTATTATTAGAAATCTCTTCTTTGATAAACTTACCAACACCAAGTGTTTCTAGAATTATCTTTTAGCTATTTAAAAATCAGTACTCCTAAAGTTAAAAGGCTTAGTCAAAGCAATTATATGTATCCATCTTTATATTATTGTAATCCATAAATGTTTAAACTCATTACTGAGGCTAGAGATATAACTCAGTTAAATTTAACTCTGGCATCTGCCTTGCAAGCACTAGGTCCCAAGTTTGATCCCCAGTACCAAAAAACCTCAAACAAACAAACTTATATTACTGACTCTTACCTTTGATTTGATCAATACAGGAAGCCTGTTGCCCTTTGGGTCAGGAATCTAGTGTTTAGACCCTAGGGCTGATATGTATTAATTTGCTAACTGTAAGATGTCAGACTTGCATACTAATCTCTATGAGTTTCAAATTAGTCAAGAAATTAGAACTAAGGAGACTCACCTACCCTATTACAAGGCTATTAAACAAATAACATACCTAAAAAGTTCCTTCTATACCATAAAATATTTGAAATAAAATCACTATCTTAGGAAATGTTTGTCCAAGTTGCTCCCTTCATATTAAAATATAGATAAAGAAAGAACCAAAATACAGATAAATGAAAGGTACAGATTTGGGTACCTTTGCATGGTGGGAAGTGAGTTTAGGATTCCCCACATGGACATCTGTGCTGATAAACCTCACTTTATTTTACAGAAACATCTGCTGGTGATACTAAGAAAGTATAAACTTGTATCATACCACAAAAGAGACCCTGTTTTTATTCTTTGATCCATATTGGATTGGTTTTGACAACATTACACTTGGTATTTCCCTGTTTATGAATAACCAGGTTGAGTATTCTTAATAAAGTTGTTTAGTAACTTGTTGCCTAGAATATTCAATTGATAAATTATTTTCTAACACCTTGAAATACGGTAAATTTAAAACCTTTTCTTTTATGAATAATTGTATACCAAATTTTTGTTGACTAAATGTCTCCCTAAGTATTATGAAATTCCATGAATGGATATAGCTCTTCCTCCAATTTTTTTTTAGTTTTTTTTTTTTTTTTTGAGACAGTCTCACTTTGTAGTTCAGGCTGACCTTGAACTCATTGTGAGCCTAGACTAGCCCCAAACTCACAGCAGTCCTCCTGCCTCTGCTTCCTGAGTGCTGGGATTATAGAAATGAGCCACCACATCCACCATTGTGGTATGTGGTACCGGGGATTGAACTCAAGACCTTGCTTTCGCTAGTCAAATGTTGGAACCATTAAGCTAAATCCCTGGCCTTTTCCTCCAGCATTTTAACATGAATCTTGTACACAGAATATACTAAACTGATTAAGACAACAATGATAATGAGAATAGAAGAATCTTAGTAGCTATTGATAAAGTATGGGCTAGGCATTGTGCAAAATGTAGATTCTTTATTTAACCCTCATCCCACTGATGTGATACATATTACTGTTGCCCTTAAAAGGAGTCAGGGCCGGGATTTAGCTCAGTGGTTCTGGCACCTGTCTTGCAAGTGCAAGGACCTGGGTTTGATCCCCTAGTAACCACATACAATACTGGGCGTGGAGACTCATGCCCAGCAGCAATCTGTACCACATACCACAGTGCTGGGCGTGGTGGCTCACGCCTGTAATCCCAGCACTCGGGAGGCAGAGGTAGGAGGATTGCTGTGATGTGAGTCTGAGGCTGAGCTCAGGACCAGCCTGAACTCTGAACTACAAAGTGAGACCCTGTCTCAAAAATAAATAAATAAATAAATAAAAATAAGAAAAAAACCCGCTCACAAATCAATGTTTTGAATTTGGTCTTACAGAATAAATGAGGCAAATTTATCATAATTAATTAGACAATCTTATACATCTTTTTGACAGTAAGTTGGAAAAGAATTTGTACTCTTGCTTAGACAGGATTACATTTTTATTTGTAGACTTTTTACTAAAGTTCCAAATCATTTGAGGCAATCTTGTGACTATGAAAGAATAGCACATAAAGGGCATCCCCCCATGCCCCCGCCAGTTTAACAAGTGGACAGCCAGGGGGCTCTTATCTCTCCAAAGGCAGAGGTGTAAAAGACATTTTGATAGGCATGTTTCCTTAGTATGACCACTGACTCAGAAAGGCAGAGGAGAGGACTGCTTTGAGATGTGACTGTAATATGAATTAATGATAAGCCTTGTTTTTATATGGTTCTTGTAGGTTTTAAATTATATAATGGATATAAATAGACAAATATAATCTGGCATATAGAATCATATAGCTATTATAACTTTTATTAATATAATCATTAATAGCCTTAAGTGGCTGGCCACTCAGTGTTTTTTGTAAAAGTACAAATAAAGATGAGATCAAGGTGGTGGGTTAAAAAGCAGGAACAGATTAAGTGTCAGCAGCACCTGAAATCATGCACCTGGTAAACAGTTACGTAGCAGGGAGAAAGTGGCAAACAGCCCTGGGAATCAAGAAGGAGCTAACAGATCAGCTAAAATTCATAGAGAAATAGAAAAACATGTAGAGAAAAGAATGATGCAATCTGGAGCACTAACTCTAGACTCTCAAGATGGCAAGAATGTGACTCCCCAAACAAAGTGGAATGAAAGTAAAAATCAACTACAAGAGAAACTCTAACGACACAAGGAGACTGAGCAACTCATTCCTGAGCAATCAGTAATTCATTAAAAATCAGTGGGGATTCAACAGAATGGAGTAGTACTCTGACATAAAAATGATAAGTTTGAATCATTTATCCTTAAATGGATGTACCTTGAGGACATCCTCATAAGTGAAATAAATAGGTCACAGATGTGTAAATATTGTATCTTTTCTCTAGTATGAGAAAATGAAGATGTAAGTGAGTTCTAGAATGTATGTTGTATATTGTGAAATAGAAAATACTCAAAGCGGGGTGAAGGGGGGAAAATAATGATATTATAACAAAAAAGAAAGGAAACAAAGTTTATGTATATAGCGGGTGGGGGTGGTAGGGTGGGTAGGGCTATGGGAAAAAATGAGAATTAAGTTGTGTGCTATACTGGTACCAGTTCTCATTGTTGAGTGCAATCATGATGTGTATATGTAATGTACCAATAAAGATTTCAATAAAAAAAGTCAGAAGGGAAGTAAAAAAATTCTCAGACCAAGAAAATGAAAATACAACCCACCAGGACCTCTGGGATAGAGCCAAGGCAGTTTAAGAGGGAAGTTTATAGCTTTAAGTGCATATATAAAAGCAGAGAGATTGTGTAATGCATCTCAATTTATTAGAAAAACAGGAATAAACCAAAACAAAGCCAATAAAAGGAAACAAATAAAGATCAGAGCTGAAATTAAGAAGATAGACACTAAAAGAACAATCTATAAGATCAATAAAACAAAGCTTATGCTGTAGAAATATAAACAAGATCAGAAATTCTTACCCAAACTATCCAAAAGTAAGAAGATTTGAATCTATACAAACAGATAAAACTGCAGGTATTACAACAGATATTACTGAAATCCAGATATTTATTAGGCACTATTTTGAATACCTTTATTTTAATAAATTGGGGAGTCTAGAGGAAATAAACTGATTTCTAGACATATATGACCTCCCAAAACTAAACCAAGAAAATATAAATCCTAAACAGAGTAATAATAATCAAGGGGATGGAAATAATAAATAAGAGTCTCTCAACAAAGACAAGCTCAGGATAGGCTTACTGCTAAATTGCACTAAACCTTTAAAGAAGTAACAGGAGTGCTCCTGAAACTACTACATGGACAAGAAAGGGAAGGAGCACTTCCATACTTATTCTATGAGGCAACATGCACAAAAATGTAAACAAGAAAATCATAGAACAATATGCTTCATGAACCTAGATGCAGAAATGCTTAATTACATACCAACAGATCAAATTCGACATTAAGAAGGTCACAGACCACGCTCACTCATATGGGTTTCATTCCAAGGGATCCATGGATGCTTTAACATATACAAATCAATAAATATAACGCACCACATCCATAGGATCGGGGACAAAAATCACATTATCATCGCAAGTGACTCAGAAACAGTCTTTGACAATCTTCAACATCCCTTCATGATTAAGGCCTTGAAAAAGCAGGTAGTGAGGGATCACAGCTTCATCTACTAATGGTCCTATGTGACAAATCCATAGCCATCACCTTCTGAGTGGAGAAAAACTAAACTACTTCCTTCTAAAATCAGAGATGAGGCAAGCTGTGTCCTCTCCCCACTCCAGTTCAATACAGCACTTGAAATTTTAGGAGAAGCAATTAGGAAAGAGAAAGAAATAAATGATATACAAATAGGACAGGAAGAAGTCAAATTCTTTTTGTAGATGACACAATTAGTTTTTTACTTTCATGACTCTAATGCCTCCACCAAAAGATATTTTTAGAGCTGATAAATAAATTCAGTCAATGACAATATATAACAATTCATGATAAAAATCAATAGATTTCCTATAAACCTATAATGAAGGAGCTGAGAACGAAATCAGGAAGACAACTTTACTAACAATAACTCAAAAAAAGAAAAAGAAAAGAAAAAAAAACAAAAAGTAAACTTTAAGTCAGTCTAACTAAAAAAGGTGAAAGAGCTTTACAATGAAAATTTTAGAAAAGTAAAGAAGGAAGATTATACTAGGAGATGAAAATAATTCCCATTTCCATAGATCAGCAGAACTAATATTAAAATGACCATATTACTAAAAGTGATCTACAGCATCAATGGAACCTCTATCATGATACCTGTAATTCCCATCCCAGTACCCCAAAAGAGATCTACAGATTCACCATAATTCTCATCATTATTCTGTGAATATTATTCACAAGACTAGAAAAAGCAATCCTAAAATGCATATGGAAACACAACAGACCTAGAATAATCAAAGCAACACTAAGCAAAAAGAGTAAAGCTGAAAACATCGATAATTTGAAATATTTAAAATTATACTACAAACATATAGTAACAAAACCAGCATAGTATTGGTGCAAAAATAGACATACAAACCAATTTAACAGAATACAGGACACAGGAGAAAAAAATGGAACTAACACCATCTGATTCTGGACAAAGGCGCCACAAATGTATGTTGGAGAAAAGACAGCCTCTTTAACAAATGGTGCTGAAACAAACTTGATCTCCACCTCCAGATTAAAACGAGATCCCTATCTCTTACCTTCTGCAGAGTTTAATTCAAAATGGATCAAACACCTAGGTACATAACCTGAATCTTTGAAACTACTGAGAGCAAACAAGGAAAATATTTGAAGATACAGGCACAGGTAAAAACTTTTTGAATAGGACACCAATAGCGTAGATAATAATAGCAAAAATCAACCAATGGGACTACATCAAATTAAAAAATTTCAGCACAGTAAAGGAAACAAGTAACAGATGGAAGACACAGCCTAGAGAAGAGGGAAAAATGCTCACAAGCTACTCTTCTAAGAGAAGCTAACCTAGGGTATAAACAGAACTCAAAAGCACCCCTCAAAAATCAAATTGCCCATTCAGTAAATGGCCCGATGAACTGAACAGACACTTTTTAGAACAAGAATAAATGACCAACAAGTATATGAAAAATGTTCAACATCTTTAGTTGTCAGGGAAATGTAAAGAAAAACTACACTGAGATTCCATCTCAGCCTGGAAAGAATAATTATCATCACGGATATCAAAAATAGTAAATGCTGATGTGGATACTGGGATAAGGGAACATTTTTTATACTACTAGGAGGAATGCAAACTAGTACAATCACTAGAGAAATCAGAATGAAGGCTTTTCAAAAAATTAAGAATAGAGCTACCATTTGATCCAGCTCTACCACTCTTTGGCACATCCCCAAAGCAGTTAAAGTCAGCATAGTTCTGGGATGTCTGCAGACTCATGTTTACTGTGGCACAATTCACAATAGCCAAGATATAGAAAATGTGGTATAAACAATAGAGTATTATTTGGCAGTAAAGAAGGATAGCATTTGTCATTTGTAGGAAAATGGAGATGAACATGCTGAGCAAAATAACTCTGACTCATATCCTCCCTAAAGTTTGGAATCTTAAAAAGATGGCATTAAAGTAAGGGGTGACTGTTAGACAGGAGGAAGAGAATGAAGGAGGATTGGGAAGATCAAAATATATATCTTTGAAATTAATATTTTGCGAAATTAATATGTGCTAAAAGTAAAAAACAAAAATAAAAAAGAAGTACAGGAGAATAAAGATTAGGACACTACATATCCAAAAAGGGGCAAAAGGGTGAGAAAAAGAAAAGATAATGAAAGGAAATTCTAATGATGACTCTTAAAGGTGTTCAACAGAAGATATCAGACAAAGATTGGAAGCAAACTGACTGCGCAGAGACAGTAAAACCCTGGGAGTTTATAGTTATACCAGTCCTAAAATTCTAAGCCTTAAAACATCAGTTTCAACATTTGATAAGTTAAATTATTATTCATTTTATGGTAATTTTCATAGTGCCAGAACAAATAAACTAAGACATTTGTTTATTTCAAATGCTTGCTGTGAATTTAGAAAGTGTATTTTGTATCTCAAAAATGTCTTTGTCATTGAACAAGTATTTTTAAAAAACACCAACAGATTAGCTAAATTGTTGGCATATGTAGATATAATTCATTTTTTTCATAAATCTGTTACTTAAGAGCTTGACAATCATGATATATAATGCTTATTAAAATGTTCCAAAAATATTTCCAAGGTGGTGCAAAAACATACTTGCTTGCCTGTACCTGAAGCAATTTTAATATCATATATAAAGGGACACTAGCAATTTAATCCTTAGCCAAAAGAAATCAGAAATGAAAATACAGACTGGTATTATTAATGACATCTATTCATAGGGGAGCCCAAGGGGAGGGAAAAACTTGATCCCTGTGCCATTGTTCAGGCATATGTGTGCATCAGACAGTGAGGGGGCTGGTTAGAAGTTCGGGGGTTCTAAGAACCTTTCCTAGGAATGTCTGTTAAAATAAGCTCACATTAGGAAAAAAATAACTTATTTCTTGGCAGGAAGTAGGCATTTTGAGAACTGGAGGACTAATTTGTTGGTAACTCTGAATAAAACAGAGCCATCTATTTAATTGCAAATGTGGTGGCACAGTTTGGCACTGGGAAATAAACAGCCAGCTCAGGGACCTCTCTACCAAGGAGAAAGACTGCCATTCTCTCTTGCCACAGGGGGCCACATGGAGAAATTAATGGCCTGAGGACTGGCAGCCTCTCATGTTTTGGGAGAATCAGAACAAAAGTTTGGAGGCGGCCATCCTGGCAGCTTCATGGCAGTCTGTTGAGCTCAGGTGGTGGAGGGGGACCCTGCCACAGCATTTTGTACCCAGAAACCTAGGCAGGAGAGCATCATGGGCCTGTGAACTGTTGCAGTGGTTCAGGAAGATAGCACACATGGGACAAACTTAAAAGACTCCAAGAAATGCTTTGGCTACGAGTGGTTTACAGGGGTTGATGCTCCACCTTACCACATGGTGTTTGTTTTCCTGAAAACATTGGCTGAACTCCTACTCGTGGATCTCATGCATTTTTATTAATAAAGTTGGAGGAAATTTGGGTGCATAACTTAGAGTACTATACACTGTTCTCTGATTCTAAATCAAAAAAGCATGGTTTCTAAAGTATCTGAACCAAAGGAAAAAAGACAAGACAAGGTGAATATTTTCTGTGGACTAACCTGACCTTCCCTTTCATTCAAATATTGAGACAATTAACAGAGATGTCCCAATTCCATTTTTTGTAGTAATACTATTTGATGCATTTGTAAGTCTGTCTCAAATGATATTTAAGAAGTTATAGCATGTTTTGTTGTGTTTCTTTTCTTGCTTTTGGAAACCCAGAGGAGTTTTTCTCTCTAAACCTGACAATTGCAAAACCTGTTCCACTTGGTCACAGGGACAATCTCTTCACAGTTGGTAGATGGAGAAGACGACCAAGAGCACAAGAGACACAGTTCTCCAAACTGCGAAGTGTAGAGGTGGAAGAAAGTTCACACCTTACAAGCAAAGAAGAACATGAAAGGTATCCCTCAATACTTTCACTCTCATTTTCCACAAATCACATATGCCTCATGAAAATACATTCAAACAACTCTTAAAACACATCCCCCAGCTCAGCCTTTGCACAGTACCTTGCAGTATGCTCTTGACTATAACTTCTGTGTGATCAGCAAGGAGATCCGCCTTGGTAATTGCAGCCAGGGACAGGTAGTTAGACATGTTCCTGCACAGTTCCTTGTTGCCTCTCTGGAGGAATTTCACTGCAATGGGGATGGCTAACACCATCACAGGGGGCCGGTTATAATTCTGAGGAAGTACAAGAAAGCAACAGATGGGTGACTCATTATTAATTCACTTAGTCATTCTTTCAAAAACATTTATTAAGCTAAGTTCCCAGAATTCAACTGTGAAAACACTGGGCTTGCATAGTACATATTCTATCTGGGAACTCTCAGTCTTGTTTGGGAGACTTACAGGCAGTAGCCAGTTAAAAGCATAAGTGGAAAAAGGCCATGACAGGCAAAGGGCAAGGTGCTCAGGGGGTCAAGGAGCATCTAATCCACTCGGCAATGTTGAGAAAGACTTCCTGGAGGGGCTGATGTCTTACCTGAGACCTCAAGAATGAAGAGGAGATGGCTGAGCGATAGCAATGTAAGGAGTGGAGAGGAAGAGTCAGTGTGCTCGTGCAGAAGTGCAGAAGCACTTGAAGCATTTGGGGAGTTGTAAATAGCTCCTAGTCGCTGGAGTGTGGTATGTGAAGGGAGGTGAGAGGAGGGAGAGAAGTAAGTGGAGGCATGACTGTGGAAGGTTCAGCCTGCCAGGCTAAGACTTTAGAATTAACCTTGGGCCATCAAGAGTCACTGTGGAGAAGAACAACTCATCAGATTTACACTTTTGAAAATAACCAAAAGATTGGGGAATAAGTTGTATTCTGACTGTATCTTTAAAAATGCCGTGTTTTTAGAATCAATTGAGGATGAATGGATTAAAAAAACATGCCATAATACACACAGTGGAATATTATTCAGCCATACCAAAAAAAGATCACAACTTTTGTTACAACATGTATGGAAGTGGAGGGTATTATATTTAATGAAATAAGCCAGAAACAGAAAGACAAATGCTGCATATTTTCACTTATATAACTATGTAGAAGCTAAAAATATTGATTTAATGGACAGAGAAATTACTGTAAAGCTAGAAGGAGAAAGAAAGGTCTGTTACTTTGCCAGTACCATGCAGTTTTTATCACAGTGGCTTTATAGTATAGTTTCAGGTTTGGGGCTGTAATACCCCCCACCATATCCCTGTTGCTTAGAATTGTTTTTGCTATTCTAGGTCTTTTGTGCTTCCAGATTAAAGTTTGGATTCTTTTTTTTTTCTCTAGATCTGTGAAATATGCTGTTGGGATTTCAATCAGGTTTGCGTTGAATCTGTACAGTAGTTTGGGGAGTATAGCCATTTTGACGATGTTTGCTCTTCCCACCTAGGAGCAAGGTACGTCTTTCCATTTTTTGATATCTTCTTCTATCTCCTTTTTCAAAGTACTATAGTTTTCACAGTCGAGGTCTTTCACCTCCTTTGTTAGACTGATTCCTAGATATTTCATTTTTTTGGATGCTACTGTGAAAAGGATTGATCCCCCAATTTTTCACTCAGTGAATCTGTTGTTTGTGTATATAAAGGCTAATGACTTTTGAGCACTAATCTTGTATCCAGTTACACTACTAAATTTGGCGATTAGGTCTAGTAGTCTCTTGGTTGAGTTTTTAGGATCCTTCAGATAGAGTATGTCATCAGCAAATAATGACAATTTAACTTCTTCTTTTCCTATCTTTATTCCTTTTATTTCTTTTTATTGCCTAATTGCTGTGGCTAATGTTTCCAGAAACATATTGAACATAAATGGTGAAAGACTTCTTGAAAAAAACCCTCTGTACCACAAGAATAGGCAGAAGAAATCAACAAATGGGATCTCATTCTATTAAAAAGCTTCTGCACAGCAAAGCAAACCACCAACAGAGTGAAAAGGCAACCAACAATATGGAAAGAATCTTTACCAGCTGTTCCTCAGACAAAAGGCTACTATCTAGAATATATAAAGAGCTTTAAAAAAATCAGCCCACCCAAATTTAAAGACCCAGTTCAAAAATGGGCATCTGAAATGAATAGACACTTTTCAGAGCAAGAAGTAAGAGCAGCTAAGAAGTATATCAAGAAATGCTCAACATCATTCATCATCCGAGAGATGCAGATGAAAACAACACTGAGATTTACTCTCACTCCACAAAGAATGGCTGCTATTTCAGAATTAGCCAGCAACAAATGTTGGTGAGGCTGAGGAGAAAAAAGAACCCTTCTCCACTGTTCATAGGAATGTAAACTTGTACAACCTCTATGGAGATCAATGTGGAGATTCCTCAGGAAGCTAGGATTGGAGGTCCCATTTGACTTGGCCATTGCTCTGATAGGTATATATACAAAGGAATTAAAAGGTTCATTTCACAGAGACACATGTACACCCATTTTTATAGAAGCACAGTTTGTGATACCTAAATCTTGGAAACAACCCAAATGTCTATCAATTGGAGACTGGATAAAGGAGATTTGGTTCTTTTATAAATGGAGTATTACTCTGCCATTAAAAATGATAAGATTGAGTCACTCATACTCAAATGGATGTACCTTGAGGACATCTCATAAGTGAAATAAACAGGTCACAGATGTGTAAATATCATATCTTTTCTCTAGTATGAGAATATGAAGTTTTAAATGATTTGTAGTATGTATAGCTGATATTGTGAAACAGAAAATATTTAAAAGGGAAGAGAGTATGGGGTAAATAATGAGAGAAAAATGAATGTGGTAACAATAAAGAAAAAAGAAAACAAATTATTTATGTATGGGGTGGGGGGTTGCAGGGTGGGGGAAAAGGGAAAAAATGAGAATCAAGTGGAGTCATATTCTGGTACAAACCCACAATGTTGAATGCAATGATAATGTGTGTTAATACTGTACTAATAAAGATTTAAGGAAAAAAAAAGAAATGCAAATTAAAACAATACTAAGATTCCATCTTACTAAAAAACAAAACAAAACAAAACAAAAAACAAAACAAAACAAAACCCAGAAGTAGAAAAAAAGACTTTGAAGTTTGAAGTTTCCAGCAAAAGGAAATGATAAATATTTAAAGAGGGAGATGCTGATATCTTGACTTGATCAGTACACATTACATGCATGTACTGAATTATCACTGCATCCCATAAATAGGAATAATTATTATGTGTTAATTTAAAAATACGAAAAAAATTCCTAGGATTTTACAGCTAATGAGAATCAGAAGGAAAAATATAGGAACTAAAGGAATTCTGGATCTTAAAATGGTTTTTTGACTTAGTGACTGAACTAAAAATTTTTATATATAACATATGCTATTAATATTTAGCATAATATTTGAAAGATATAAGTAGTTTCCTTAAAAATGAATGGCTCAGAGGGAAATGTGGGTAGGGCTGAGTAATGAGAGGAAAGAAAAAAATTGTGATGGTATCCAAAAAGAAAGAAAGAAAGAAAGAAAGCTTATGTATACAGGGGGTGGGGGTTCTGGGTGGGTAGGGAAGTCAGAAAAATGAAAATCAAGTCATGTCATATACTGGTACAAATTTTCAGTTTTTCATATACTGGTACAAATTTTCATATACTGGTACAAATTTTTGATGCTACTATCAACTCCACACCTTAGAGTGACTGAAGGCAAGAGTTCACACAGTGTAAAATGTGCTGGAGGATGCTTTTCAAACTATTGTGCTATAAATAAATAGGGCTGTTGTTCTCTAACTGTTCTTGGGAGAAGTGCTCATCATTCCACCTGTCAATTATTCCCTTGTGTCCTTCTCACAATTCTGAAATTATGGTAGGTCCTTAATATATAACAGTGAGATTAAATAATGATAAAATATAAATCTATGTTGATAGTTGCCTATGGAAATAGAATGTGGTGGAAAATAGATCAAGTGGTAAAATATCTAATTTTAACCCCACTATCATCTTTCTGGGTGATCATGGAGACATCACCCAGTTTTCTAGGTCTCACTTAGAAAAGTCATAAAAATCACCATCTTCTCCAATCTGACAAACTCTGATAAAAAGATCCTAAAACAGACACGATATCAACTACCAGGCACAGTCAGGTTGGCAAGGAACCAAGGACCTTGTAAAGAGGGCTAACGAACGATCGTTATCCAAATAAAAGTAAACTTATAGATAGTGACTATCTAGATTTAAATCTAGTCAGCTATACTTTCCTTTCCCCTCCAAATCCCAGCATCATGAGTTTCATGCCAATGTCTACTCATTCTTTTTCTAGAAGTTGTGCTGTAATGCCCCTTTGGGGAACTGTTGAGATACTCCTGATGACACATTTTCACTCTTGGTCTCAGGAGTAACTAAGGGGCCTAGACACTAGCCTGCAGAGAACCACATTCTCCTGGTCCAAGTGATGGGTTCAAGGGCAGCCAAGTTACTAAATTATAAGTTACTAATTATATGGAGTCATGAGAAGGTTCTGTGAAAAGAATTTTCTTTGTCTTCGCAGGATTCAGTTGTCATGAAGGGTAGATTAAGAATTGTTGCTGCCATCATATGACTTTAGTAAATGAAAACCTTTAAGAAATTTGAAGAAACACACATCTACCTAAGAGAACAGTTTGGAGAAATCAGGCCCAGGTTCTGGTAATATCATTTGAGCTTCATGCACTGTTATACCAGGGGCCAGTTCTTTAAATTTTTCTAAGTAATCCAATTAAATCTCCCATGTTTAAGCTCTCCTTCTCCCTTGTTGCTAGAAACAAAAATATACCTGTCAAATATTTCATCTATTCCTGTACTTTCATCTATTTTATAGAACCATGGGTCAGCCTGACCCCTAAGAAGAGAAAATAGGTATTCTGCAACCTGTCTTGATAGTTGATTATTGATGACTTGTCAGACATTTTGAACACTCTACCCTATCACTGGTGACAATCATGTCTACACTGCAGTTCTAGTCAGTGGATCTCTGTTTCATACCTCTAACAATTATTTTTTTAATTCAAGCTTTTATTGGTACATTATGAATTTACATCATCACTGCATTCAACATTGAGATTGTACTAGCATTTTACACAACTTGATTCTCATTTTTTCCCTTTCTCCACACACCCTGCAACCCTCACACCCTAGATACATAAACTTTGTTTCTTTTTTTATTAGTATCACATTCTTTTCCCCCTCATTATTTACCTCTCCATCCTCTTTTCTTTTAAATATTTCCTATTTCACAATGTCAACTATATATACTAGAACCCATTTACATCTTCATTTTCTCATATCATAGAAAAGATACCATATTTACATATCTGTGACTTATTTATTTCACTTATGAGGATGTCTTGAAGGTACATCCATTTGAGTATGAATGACTTGATCTTATTATGTTTAATGGCAGAATAATACTCCCTATAAAAGCACCACATCTTCTTTGTCCAGTCTTCTGTTGATGGGCATTTTGGCTGTTTCCAAGATTTAGGTATCACAAACTGAGCTGCTAAAAACATGGGTGCACATATGTCGCTGTGATATGAATGCTTTAATTATTTTGTGTATATGCCTAACAGAGCAATGGCCAGGTAAAATGGGACCTTCAATTCTAGCTTCTTGAAGAATCTCCACACTGATCTCCACAGAGGTTGTACGAGTCTACAGTCTCACCAACAATGGAGAAGGTTTCTTTCTTCTCCGAAGCCTTGCCAACATTTGTTGCTGGCTAATTATGAAATAGCAGCCATTCTTTGTGGAGTGAGAGGAAATCTCAGTGTTGTTTTCATCTGCATCTCTCAGTGATGTTGAGCATTTCTTCATTTACTTCTTAGCTGCTCTTACTTCTTGCTCTGAAAAGTATCTGTTCATTTCAGACACCCATTTTTGAACTGGGTCTTTAAATTAGGGTGGGATGATTTTTTAAGCTCTTTATATATTCTAGATAGTAGCCTTTTGTCTGAGGAACAGCTGGTAAAGATTCTTTCCATATTGTTGGTTGCCTTTTCACTCTGTTGGTGGTTTGCTTTGCTGTGCAGAAGCTTTTTAATAGAATGAGATCCCATTTGTTGATTTCTTCTGCCAATTCTTGTGCTACAGAGGTTTTGTTCTGAAAGTCTTTCCCCAAGCCAATATCTTCAGTTTAGTGTTTCTGTTTTAATATTTAGGTCTTTTATCTACTTTGATTTTTAGCTTGATACACAGTGAAAGAGCTAAGTGTAGTTTTAGTCTTTGGCAAGTTAAAACGCAGTTTTCCCAGCACCATTTGTTAAAGAGGCTATCTTTCTTCCACTGAGGATTTTTGGCTCCTTTGTCAAAGTTGAGGTGGCTCAGTGTATCTGGAATTGTTTCTGGACCTTCTAGTCTACTCCACTGATCCTCAGGTCTGTTAGCTTGCCAGTACCATGTAGGGTTTTGTTTTGTTTTGTTTCTAATCACAGTGGCTTTATAGTATAGTTTCAGGATGGGGATCGTGATATCCCCCACCATGTCCTTATTGCTTAGAATTGCTTTCATACTTCTAGGTCTTACAATTCTTAACACAAAGTGTTAAGACTGTGGTCTACAGCCAGACTTCCCTGATGTCTTCTCTGGTGCCTTTGTTAAATTGTCTCCTCACATGGTGAATTAAATTGGGCTCGATTAGGGAGGTCATTATAGATGTGATGAACTATGAGCCCTTCCTGGGAGGCTGGCTGATTTCCTCTCCCAGGAAACTGGGATTATGCCTGCTCATACCACAGGACTGTTTGCCTCTATGGAGACTAACCCACATCAAAGAATTTCCAAAAGGCTGGTGTGTAACAGTCATGCCAGTGTGTTCATGAACAGTGGGAGACTTTTCTAAGTCAGATCTTGGGCATGTTTTTCACATCATCAGGATACCAAGATGCCAGATTACAATCCAGAGTGTTCACTCAAGGGCATATAATCAATCAGAACAAAGAGACACTGAGAGATACCTCATCAAGGCTGTGTGATTAAAATAACACTCTTGCCCTGCAACTGAATCTCCATCTCTAGTGACCAGAACTTTCCGCTCATCAAGTCGAATTTCTGCACTCTCCTCCAGCCCCGCTGAGTAAACCTGAAAAATAATGATCCCACACAGGGCAATCCCCTTTTGTTAACATATTCTTCAGACATGTGGTGTGTAAGGAAGCTAATTAACTTAGCCATTTTTCTCAGTTATAGTCTATCTCTGTTCCCTCGAGGCTACGTTCAGATTACTTTAATAAGGCTGCTTAGCTTCACCTTGGGCTGTTCCTATGGCCAACCAATTTTTCCATCGCATGTCGATTTTCGATAGTTCAATTTTTTTTCTAGTACTGGACAATTGTTCTTAGAACTTTCCAACAGAGAATTCCAAGCCCAAGTTTGCTGTATCTACTGTGGATCTTTTGCCAAGAACAAGTTGCAGGCAGAGAGATAAATGTCTTCCCCTAGAGGAATATGGCTAACACACCTTTACCTGTGACTGGCTGAAAAACCAAAGGCAGTGGCAATAAGAAGTGTATCCTATTATCTGAACAGAGACAAGCATGGTAAAAGGTCAATGAAAACCTGTTTTCAAGAAACTGACATGTTTACACCTGGGGATGAGTTAGTGATTGCCAGCAACAGATAGAGAACAGCCTGTATTTCCTAATTAGATTACATTCTTTTAGAACAATTCTAGATACTCTGGAGAAAAACACTCATCATCTATTAAAGTCCCCGAAGAGTGGTTGCATGAGAAATGTGTAAAATCCCCTCCCCCAAATGTACAATGTCATGATTTTTAAAAACAAATTTTAATGCACTCAATTTTTCTGTTTTCCTCCCAAATATGTCATTTGACATTCTCGCAAATGACACAAAAAGTGAAACATTAAGCCAAGAGAAATCAGTTTATATAAACACAAGGCAATTGCTACCAAAGGCTTTGCATGTCCCAACGGTGTCAGACAGTTCCTGGCATATCCCGTGGTTATGGGCACTGCTGAAGGCAGCAGGATGTGAGTAAGGGGCTGGGAGGCCACACTGGAGCTCAGGAGAGGAGGTTCCATGAACCAAACAGATAATAAACAACTTCTTCCGATGGCCATACTTTGCTCTCAAAGGCAGCTAAAGAAGTTGTTAATACAATAGATCTTGGGCTTATGAAATTATTTTATCTCTAAAATTATCTGGATCAAAGAAATGCTAATGGAACACAGACAAAGAAAGTCCTGTTATTACAATCTTATAAATAGGCCACTTTATCAGCAACTGATAATTCCAGAGCTGTGCCAGACCTGGCCCCTCAGCACAGATGTGAGCATGTTGGCATGAATATCATCTTACATGCAGTTCAGTGCTTGGGAGCCAACTGAGCAAGAGCAGTATAGACATGAAGTGCTATATGGGGGACAGTTATACTTAGCTATAAGGTAAAACAAAAGGGCCTTGTCCAATGGATACCAAGAATGTATTTCTAACTAAATTAGCACTAGTTTGAGCTTTTGCTGGAGATTTTCCTTTGAAAATACACTTTGGGAATGTTTCCCAGTGTTTTAAAAATAAAAAAGAACAAAGCAAAGTAGAAGAGATATCTATCTGAGGTGATAGCAAGTAAAAAGCTCTTTGGCTGTAGGGTCTTGACTACAACAAAAGAGCTATAAAAATGATTAAGATCATGAAATTTTAAACTTCATTTATTGAAATGAAGTTCCTTGGCTATTCCTTTAGCCTCACCAGCCAGTCAAACTAATTCTGAACTTGCATAAAAAATGTCTGATTCTTACCAGCACAGCTATCTATAAAATCTATCTGGCACATGCAGCTATATTTTCTCAGAAGATTTTCTGAAAGGTAATAGGGAAGCAGGTCTCAGGAAGCTGAAGGGGGATTGTCTCTCCACCCTCCCACTTCATGCCACTGTTTGAGGCCTGAATTCTGAAGCCTGCTTTGGGGAGAAATGTGGCTGTTTGGGGAGCTGCAGCACTGTCACTTCTTCTGAGATCAATCATTCTATCATTTGATAGCTATTATTTGAGCATCTATTATACACGCCAAGTACTTAACCGCAATTGTACTGTGTGAGCACTTTACGTGTCATTATCACCTTTAATCCTCATAGAGTTTAGGGATATTTTACATATGGCAAAATAGACTCAGGAAAAGAAATAACTTGCTTGTGTCCCATCCACATAAGAACAAAATTCCTGGGGGCCGGGGAGTTAGCTCAGTGGTTCCGGCGCCTGTCTCGCAAGCACGAGGACCCAGGTTTGATTCCCCGGTAACCACATAACAATACTGGGTGTGGAGACCCACACCCAGCAGCAACCAGTACCACATACCACAGTGCCGGGCGTGTTGGCTCACGCCTGTCATCCCAGCACTCGGGAGGCAGAGGCAGGAGGATTGTGATGTGAGTTTGAGGCTGAGCTGAGGGCCAGCCTGAACCACAAAGCGAGACCCTGTCTCCAAAAACCTAAAAAAAAAACAAAAAAAAAAACAAAAACAAAAACAAAATTCCTGACCCAGAAAACTTTACGCTCAAAGTTCTTTGCTCTTCTCCCTCTTAGCTGGTCCTGAGGGAATGAGAATTTTAGATGGGAGATAATCTGATTCAATTCTGTTTTATATAGGCTAAGTTGAGAGTTTTGTCTATGGACACGTGATGGGTGGGGAGAAGCATATGTCCCTAGA